>PVJO010002707.1:0-137696 GCA_004026905.1 Hystrix cristata | reverse complement strand
TCACCCTCCTAATGGACTCTTTTGCTGTACAGAAACTCTTCAGTCTAATGTAGTCCCATTTGTTGATTCTTGTTGTTATTTCCTGTGTGACTGAGGTTCTGTTTAGGAAGTCCTTCTCACTCCTATGTCTTTAAGTGTTTTACCTATTTTGTCTTCCAGAAAGTTTAATGTTTCTGTCTTAATGTTTAGATCTTTGATCTATTTTGATTTTTATTTATTCTATGGTGAGAGAAGATGTGCCTGCTCTGGTAATTTGTATATAAATGAAATTATATAACACGTGATTCTTTGTGACTGGCTTGTTTCATTTAACATGATATTTCCAATGTTCATTTATGTTGTAACATGTATTACTTTTTCATTTTTTGTTTCCAACTACTATACCATGGTAACAATATATCATCCATCAGTTTTCATTTATCCATTCTTCAGCTTGTAGACTGCCCCTACTTTTTAGCTTTTACATATAATGATGCTATAAGCATATGTGTGAATGTTTCATTTTTATTTCTCTTGAGTATATGTCTTGCAAGATCATAACTTTGTGTTTAGCTTTTTGAGAAAGAGCCACATGGTTTTCCAAATAGGTTACATCATTTTACATTCCTACAAATTGAGCCGATTTTAGGGCCTACTATCACATGTTCACTTTTTTTTTTTTAAGCAGTGGTCTTGCTTTGACCTCCCATATCGCATCTATTAGAGTGATTGGTGAAGAAGACAGATGAAATGCTAAGACTCCTGAAGCAAAATATTATCACACATTAAATCACCAAAGTGCTTCATTTGTTTAACATCTTCTGTCATTTTCTTTTCTGTTGACAATCCAGTCACACTTGTCATCTTATCCTTCCGTCATAATCCATTTTTCCCTCTGAACTTTGTCCAACAGTTTTCCTGGCATGAGAAAACGGTTCATAGTGTTGTGCATGACTTACCCAGTGCTAGTGACTTTAGTCTCTGCATCAGTCTGTCTAACTGCTTTCCTGCTGCTTTTACAAATGTAACCTCTAGATTTGCAGTTATAGTTTGACAAAAAGGAATCGATGATGCCAAATACCACAATGGAATAAAAAACTAAATTTACATGAAATCGTGTTTCACCATGCTATCTATCATCCAAGAAAATAAAAAGTAAACAAAAGCAAAGCGTAATCATAAGTACAATTGTACACAGAGTCTCTGTTTATAATTTGTAAATCCACAAAATGTTATCTCTTAAAGTCTAGGAAGATATATTTTGTATCAATGTGTCAACAAATTAAAATTACTTATTTCCAAAATGGATTACAGTTTCAGCATATAGTTGAATATCATTTCCTTGCTACAAATGACTCGTCTTGGAAAACTATACGCTTGCTGTAAAACTTTTTTTTTTCTTTTCAATTTCAGAAGTTTCTCCTTCGGTACTCTCTTCAAAATCCATACCGTGCATTTAAAGCAATTTCACAAATATTTATTGAGTTTCAACCCTCTGCAAGGCACTATACTAAACGTTCTTTTGAGAGGAATTTTAAAAACTATTATTCTTTTGAATGTGCCCATTTGAGGCAAATATTCCTCCATGGGTGGTGGATTTTATTGGGGGAAGTGGTCAAAAGTTATTCAAAGTCAATACTGATGGATGAGGTGGGTAAGATCCATCGAGCAAGAGGACATTTTTAACAGCCAAAATTATGTGTGACTATAAATTTATGAGGCTGGTTTTCTTGTGTGGTTCATTAACCAGATTTGAAGAAAATTCTGCAAGAGGCATTCCCCGCACGTGTTGAGTAACAGCAGCATCGGTGAGGTGCGTGATGCCGAAGTGACCATTTGGATGGATGGCACTCTTCGGGTATACCAGTCCTGGCATGTTTTAAAAACAGATTCATTGCTTATGGTCACACATTATATAGAGCCTAGAAAATCCTGGACACTATAAAAATTCAGCCACAGTCCTAGCCAGGATACTGTCATTTTCCAGTGACTGTGCTTTCACCCCTGACAAAGATGAAAAGCAAGCAGCGGCACGTGTAACATGTTCTTTTCCACAGCCAGAAAGGAGCTGGGGCTTGAGTTGTCTGTTCTAGCAAAAGAATTGACTTGAAGGAAGACATCCTGCCTGCCAGGTGACTTGTCAGTGCGGGGCTTATAGAAACTCCTCCATGTGACCCCACTTGCAGAAATAGTAACAGTACGAGACTCAGGCTCTTACCATTTGTTCAAAGATTAGAACTCCTTCAATAGACTTTTAAAGGGATAAATCGTGCTTGAGTGTTATATATTGATTACTTGCTGCATTCTAAATCTTACCCAAATTCTTTGTACTATACTCAGCCTGAAAGCTTCTCTTTTTTAACCTAAGCAAAGAATTACAGAAAAGAAGCATGAGTTTCTTAGGGTCGCAGTTACAAATAGCCACAAACTAGGTGGCTTAAACTAATAGGGTTGTATTGTCTCACAGCTCTGAAAGTCCAGAGTCAGAAGCCAAGATGTTAGCAAGTTTGGTTCCTACTGAAGTCAAGAAAGACTATGTCTCTTGCCTCCTGGTGGTTGCAATTTTTTTTCTTTTCTTTTTTTTTTTTTTTTTTTTGGCTTAGACTTTGCTTTTCTTCCCTCTGTATGTGTCTGTATTCAAATTCCTCTATTTTTGTAAATACACAAGTCATTGGATTAGAGCCCATGCAATGCTGGTTGACCTTATCTGAACTAGGTTAGAGCTTCATAGACTGTATTTCCAAGTAAGACTAAATTTAGAGGTTCCAGGTAGCCATGAATTTTGAAGGGACACTGATCCACTTCGTGTAATCGCTATACTAGAAAATTGCACATATGCAAAGTGTGCAGTTCTCTTGTGTAATCCATCTCTCAATGAAGCGCATCCTCAGCCCTCTAGAAGCCTACTTTATACCCTTGTGTAGTCACCAAATGCCCAAAAATAACTCTAGTCCTGAGTGCAAGCAGAGCTAATTGTTTCCTGGTTTTGAACTTGATGTAATTGAAGTCTTATAGTATATCCTCTTCCATGCTGTCTTCTTTTACTCAACACATTTTTGTGTATAGAATTCATTCATATCTCTGCATGATTGAGCAGAGATTATTGAGCACAATTGTTACATAATATTTATTAAATTAATATACTGAGATATAGTCAGCTTTTCATTACTATGACAAAATACCTGAATAATAAAATTATAAGGATGTATGGTTTATTTTGGTTCACGGTTTCAGTCCATGGCCACTTGGCCATGTGTTTCGTGCCTGTGGTAGCACGGTATACCATAGCAGATGTGTTGTGGAGGCCTGTTCACCCTGTGGGGGGGCGGAAGATGAAAGGGAGGGACTGGAGTCCCAACATCCCTCTCCAGGGCACATCCCCAGTGACCTACCTTTTATACAGTAGACTTTACTCCCTAAAGGTCCCACCACCTCCCATTAGCAACACAGGCTAGGGACCAAGCCTCAACACAAAGGCTTTTATAGGACATCTGAGATCTATGGCATAGCACCCTCTTACTATAGACGAGCATTTGTTAGTTTCCAATTTGGAGCTACTACAAGGAGTGCTGCCATGAATGTTCTAGTACATGTCTTGTGGTGGACATGTGTATGCAACATATATATATTATATATATATGAATACATTGCATACACATGATATATATATTTCCCAAAATGGGAAAATGGTCTTCTAAATGGTTGCACCAATTTGTACTCCTATTTGCAGTGTTCGCATGTTTTAGTTGTTCCATATGCTTCAAAACACCTGGTATTTTCACTATTTCTTTTATATTTTTCTCTCTCCCACTCATTGCTAACCTCATACTAAATCAGATATTAGGAAAGTCAGGCAATAACTAAAAGCTAAAACACCCTACGCATTTCTCTGGTGTGTGTGTGTGTGGGGTGGTCTATTTTTGCTGATTTTCATCTGACCTCATGCCTAGAACAGAACTACAGAGAATGTAGACAAAGTATTTTAGTCCAAGTGTATCAGCAGAGACAGTGAAATGGAGAATGTGGGCTGCAGAGAAAATGACCTGCTCAAATAAAGAGACAGCGGGAACACCAACACCAACCTAGACAAGTCACTTAGGAAGATAATAAGATCATCCCAGACTGGAAGAAAATTTTAGCGGATCGCCTTTCGGGTGGATTTAAAGAAATAATTCTGCTGTTTGCTAGTGCAGAGAGCCAGTGAACAAGAAGGGCCAAGACAACAGACATCACAGAAGAAATTTGTGGAAAAATGACTGAAGGGACCTTTCCCCAATGCTGCAGTTCATCTAACTCCTCGTCCAACCTGGAGATCACCAAGAAAGACAGAAGAACCCCACAAAAGGCTGCGATTGCATAAAACAGCCAACACAGCAGGATCGAACGAATCACACCTGCTACTCCATTCTCAGTTTCTTGTCTATCTCCAGCTTCAAGCAGAGGAACTTATATAAAATAGCATTTCATAATTAGTCATTGCTCAATGGATGACAACTAGCAAAATGATAAAAATATGCTTTAGACTCAATCACAGGCAAACGGAAAAACCTGTTATTTCAAGTTATGCTTTCATCTCCGAATATTGGCGCTAAAGTGATAGAGAAAGGGTCACTGTGGCTCACAGAACTGACACCAGCTCAGTAGGGTGGAGAGCGACACCTGAGACGCTTCACTTATTTCCCCGACTCTGATGCTATTAAAGGTCTTTAGATGCTTTGTTTCATCCCCTGTGATAGCCGTGCTGGGGTGATGACATTTCGTCTGGGATGTCTAGAGCTTGTTAGCAGGGACCCTGTCACCGCCAGGGATCACAGCATCCTTGCGCTCGGTCCTCAGGGCGCTGATCTCAGCTGTGCGGCTGGCCCCAGCAGCAGACACAGCACGGTCTAACCTGACAAGCAGCTGGATCTGCAGCCAACAGGTCGTTATTGTCCCGAAATAAACAGCAGTCATCAGAGTGAGCGGCGCGGACTCTGTGTTTTCTGTGTTACTGACAGCAGCTGCACCTAGGCCATCACTGAGATCTGAAGGGCTCAGACGAGGAAAAGGGAGCTCTCTTCGCAGCCTATCGCCAATGTGTCTGTTTAGACCCGGTCAGATGGGCAACCCAAGCTGACTAATCCGCTCCTACCAAATTGGCCAGAATGGGAGAGAATGCGTGCAATACAAAAAGAGATGGCAGAGAAGGCTAAACACCAAGTACATGAGCAGACTTTTCCATCCAGAGTATTGTCATACTTGCTCTCCATAAGCACAGTTATCAGGATATCATTTCTTTTGCTCTCGCAGCAATCTCCCTTTGTCGTAAGACAGCTCTCTACCCCTGAAAGCTGTAAGTCCGGAAGTGTGTGCTGGAATGACTGCAGGCTTTAGCCCGGCGTTTGCTCTGAGCAGCAGCTTTACTTCTTACAGAAGTACGTGTCTGTCCGCCTCTCAATTTGAGCGGTGCTATTGGCAGTTTCAGGGACATCTTCTTTGTTTCTTAAAGAAAGTAAAATGTCAACTAGTCAAGAAAGATTTTTTTTGTTGTTTTGTATCAGTCAGTAGTAGCTTGTGGCATTCCAAGTCACAAGGGGGAGAAATGCGTAATGTGCTTTATGTCTGCAAGAATCTTTTAAAACTTGTTTTTTCAAAAAGTATTTCAATCTTCTTGTTCTTTACATTCAGTGACTGCTGAATGAGCAAATACATTGGAAGGACTGTTTCTTAAGTAAAATAGTTCACATTTTAAGTTTCATCTATACACAAAGCCATGCAAATTTGATGAGAAGGTCAAAGACATGCAAATAGCACATGAAATGCTTGGTTCATAGTTATAGACATAGCGAAATTACTTGTAGTCCTGTGTCCACTGGGCATATATCAATATTGTCAAATATCAGGGTATATTTGGAGTGTCAAACAGTACATAGGAGCAAAACAATTGTAATTCTAACCAAAACTGGACAACCCCAGTGTACAATAGAATATTGGATTTGGGGAAGTTGCCCTTTTGTTTAATTATGGAAGAGGAGGCAGAAAGAGCAAATAGCAACGACTTTCCATTAGCGAAAGTTCTGACCTGGTAACGTGGGGCTAAGTCTCATTAGAGATATAATGCTTTCAGAGGTTGGATAAAAAGATCTTGAGCTATTGCTTCATTTTGACTTTCACATCCTTTCAAAATGAAGTTTATCTTAAGGTAAATTTAGCAAAATAATAGAAGATCCATGCTAGTAACCAGATCATCAAAATTGTTCCAAGTGGAACTGTACAGGCAAGGAAAACATATACTTTTAGAAAGAGCATAAGACTCTGACAGAATTAAGTACAAATGTGGTTGAGTATGGGTATGTGTTGTATAACAGAGAAACAAAAAAAAAATCATAAATTATATCATTAAAAACCAAACCCTGGCTCTTTGAAAGGAAAACAAAAATATTTAAAAGAAGACAAAATTTGGTAAGTACGATCAATAAGGAAAAACAAAATATATCAATAGTATTACAAATAATAGCATTTGCATAAAAGGACATTTAAAGTTTTGAAAATATATAAAATATGTGAATGTAAATACATTTAAAAACCTACAAAAGTGTACCTGACTCCCCCAGAAAACAATGTGCATTATCAAAACTGACTCAAGGAAATTTGTAAACCTAGAAAGATATTTTAAAAATGATAATCAAAGATGGAAAAGATGCAATTCTAAGAATGAGAACAAAGGATTTTGTAGCAAAGTTCTTCAAAACCACTCAAACATTTTCTGATATTAAAGAACATCAAAAGAGGGAGTTTCTCAACTGATTTTAAAACCTAACATTGTCTTGATCTTTAAAAAGAAAAGAATGAGGACAAAAAGTCTATAAAACCAGATGCAAAACACGCACATAAATATTTCCAAATAACCTGCAGAGATGTAGTCAAGGTTTTATTATATATAAAGAAAATTTTAGTATTAAAATCAATATATAATAATATGTAACAATTTATGTGCAACATGTATATTATAAAATAATAGCATAAAGACAAAAATTTGATTAAATTAATCAGCTATTGTTAATATACATCTTTAAATTTAATAGAAGAAAACATCTTTAACCTGATAAAGAATAGTCACCAGATACTGCCCCAACATCATTTTCTATAATGAAATGTTAGAAGTATTCTCATTAAAAATGTCAGGCACGATTTTAGTAATTCTCACTAGTGTTCTGCAATGTTAATTGAGATCCTTGAAAAAGCAATAATATTAAAAAAAATACAGAAACCTCTACAAAAGGAAGAAGTAAAACTGGTGTTCCTTTAAATGTTAAGAGTTTCTACTTACAACCACAATTTAAAGCACATGGCAAGAGTTAGTGTCAACATGGAAAATGGGGCTTTCTTATAGCACAGTAAGAAATACTTAGAAAATGTTATAAAAGGGGGAAATGGATGGCGTTTGAAGGGCAGTGAAACCGTGCACCAGGTAGGAGAAAAATGTAATAAATGCTAGCCCAGTTGCTGACTGTTGTTAAAGTTTACTACAAAAAAAGGAATAATTATAGTAGGGTATATGTAGTCAATATAACCAAATAGTTTTCCAAAGTGAGGCGTACACATTTCTAATCCCCCTTCATAATGTACAAGAAAGCCAGTTTCTCCCCCACTACTTGAGGTTATCTTAATGGTTTTGACTTTTATTTCTTTGATGAATAATGGATTGGAAACTTGTTTTTTAACTTTTATGTTTGGATATAGAGTTCATATGGATCAGGCTTTTCTACTTAATATAAGATGCAATATTTTCCACCAAATATTGCATCAATTTATCATACACAAAGTGTAATAAAAAATACAGTGTGTGTTCAAATTTTTAAATTTTTATTACAGTAAAGGTATATTGCCATTAATCTAAAATCTTTCTAAAAATATGTCTCCTTGTTCTTCCCACTTTCTGAAGCAGTTCTGGAATTTCTTTTTCATGAGGGTCTTTAATGGTCCTCTCCTGGCTCCCTTAATAACCTGAATTCATTCAAAATGTTTACATTTAATTGTCATTTTGACTTTGAGGAAGAGCCAGATGTCTCATGGTGCTGGATCCAGTGATAAGCACCACAGTGTCTTTAATGGGCCTGCCTCATGGGATAGCATTTGGTGGCTGCATTCACTGGGTTTTTTAAATATAACACTCCTAAAGATATTCACAAAAGATTAGAGCCAGAACTGCTTCAGAAAGAATTGTGGGGTGAGTGTGTATGGAGCAAGGGAGAATACTTTGAGGGGGATCAAAGGCAATGTGTCTCTTACTTAGATATTTTAATTTAAACATTTGCCATATTCTGTGATTACCCGTTGTATGCTTGGGTGTATTTAGAGATTTTATTCTGTTCTGCTGGCTTACTAGTTTACCCTTGAGCTAACTTTATATTGCTCTAATTGTGAGAACTTTATGATAAGTTTTGAGACTTAGTAATGTAAGTCTTCCAGTTTCATTTCTTTTCAAAACAGTCTTTAATATTTGAGACCATTTCATGGAAAGTGTCTATCTCTCAATAGAGCACCCTCTGGAAACTCAGTTGGAATTATATTTAAAGATGAATTAGAAGACATTTATCTTAGATTTTGAATATATTTCTTAAGATTGTCCTTAACTTTTCTAGGTATGTTTTATAGATTTATATCTGTAGAACTTACAAAAACATATTCTGTTGATTTATACCTAGGTATTTAATATTTTTGATGCTATTATAAGCAATAAGATTTTTTATTTGCTTTTTACTTGTTTTTCTTGTATGGGGATACCATTGAATTTGTACCAAATTATCTTGCTAAATGCACTTATTAATTATAATAACTTATGGACTATTTTAGATTTGTACATAATTATAGGTTCTAAGTCTTTTCTATTTCTTAAACGGTTTATTTGTAGTTCATTCTTTCTTTGTTGCACTGATAGATCTCCCATATAATGTTGAACAGAAGTGATTTTAGTGGCAATCTTGGTTTGGTTGTGAATTTAGGAGGAAAACTTTCAATATTTCATTATTAAGTTTTGATGATGGATATAAGATTTTTCTGGGTATTTATCAAATTAGAAGTGTTCTCTTCTATTCCTTTATAGCTGATTTTTTGGAGTTTTTATAACAAACAAATATGAGATTTGATTAAATGCCTCTTCTGCATCTAATTAATCATATGACTTTTATTCTTTCAATGATAAATTACAGTAGCTTTCAAATATTGATCAAAATTTGTGTTCCTAGATTTAACCCAATTTGACTGTGATTATCATTTTTATATATACCAGATCCATGTAATTTCCTGATACTCTGTATCTATGCTTATAGGAAAATTGGCCATGTAATTTTTACTGGTATCAAATTTATGCTAACATCACAAATGAGGAGTGTTTTCTATTAGTTTATTCTGTGGATAATTTATATGTTTGCTGTTTTTATTTCTTAAGTATTTGGACAGATTAAATTTTCATTCTGGGCCTAGAGGCTTTCATTATGGGAAACATTTAAATACTGGATTCAATTTATCTAATAGATATGAGTACTCAGATTTTAAATATATTCTGGGTTTTGTTGAATTGTTATTTTCAATGAATTTGCAAAATTCACCTGTATTTTCAAGTGCGTGGGTTAAATGTTCATGTTTATCACGGTATTCTAGTCAAGTTCTGAGTAATTTTCACAAGACAGGAATACAATAGCCATAGCTAAATTCCTAAATGGATGCAGTCACCTAGTATAGATTAATGACAGAAGTCCAAGTCATGTCTCTGCTTTACTTAGTATGCAAGGCTGTTGCCTTCTCCAGTCACTGACATGACAATTACGAATCAGCATGGTACCACCATCAAAACAAAAACAAATTGAACTTAAAATCAGATATAAAGATATGTAGGTATACACAGACACAGCTGATTCACCTAATACTTCAGTATTTGTCTTGCTTTTAGACATATTGGTGCGATAGGATTTTATTCTTTCATTAGGGACTACTTCCAGCATAAAAAATTGGAGGTTTTCAGTTTCAATACTATATAGTTATTATGTCCTGTAGCTAGATGTCCTCCCAAAGCCTCATGTAGCCAAAGATGGGGCTTTTTGGAGGAGGCTGGATCTAGGGTGTGTGATGCTGGGATCAAGGATGTGGGGCTGGGATGGATTCGTGGTGTGATGCTAGGATGGAGGGTGCCCATCTTGGGTGTGAGTGCTATCCCCCCTAAGGGTGAGTAGCCTGGATAAGATATAAAGGATAGAAGAAGGGCTGGTTGTCCCCCTCGCCTGTCACTTGTCACCTGTACTTGCTGCTTTGCTACCTTCTGCCTGCCATGAACTGTTTCCTCTCCATGCCCCTCCACCATGCCACCCAGCCTTGGAGCCAGCCAACTATGGACTAAAATCTCTACAAACTGTGAGCTACAATAAACCTTTCCTCCTTTAACTTTGGGTGTTGAGTATTTTGTCTCAGCTGTGAGAAAAGTAACCAAGATAGTAGTGAATTCAAAACTACTGAATTGCTGACAGAGGAATTTGTTGAACTAGTGAGAGATTTTTATTTAATATCAATAGAACTGAGTTTAAAGTGATTACAATCAATTAACGAGCAACTCTGAGTTTGAATAAATAACCAAATTTTCAGCTTTCATTATAGATTATTGTATTCAAAATCATATACATCTGAAAAATCTTCCTCCAAAATGAAAGTCATATCCAATAACTCATTTTTATATGGTGGCTTTAAATGTAATAGGTGATCTAGATTGTTTGGCTTATAGTTTACATTGGCATTAAATTATTTCTCCTCATTTTTGTGCTATATCAATATCATGGTTATAAGTTGATTGCAATAAAAACTAGAGGTCTTTTTCAGAGATTCAATTTCCTTGAACATGAAATAACAATATAGTCAAAAACCATTCCTACAATCAATTCTTATATAGGGATCTATGGAAGTGTTTTGTTTTGTGTTGTTTTGTTTGTTTTTTTCATTGCTTTTGGTCTGCAGAGCTGTGGTGGAGCTCAGGGGCTCACACAGGTTGGGCAAGGACTTTATCAGTGGGGTTTATCGCATGGCTTTTTACAAAATGGAAGCCATGAAGCCAGACGTAATAACACCTTCTTATTCTCTTTATCATTATATAGATATCTTGATAGTGTATATTTTAAAAAGTGAGTTATAAACTAATCTGTCTTAGATATGTGATTATGTAATTTACCCTAGAAGGAAAAAAATATATTAAGGTTAAATAAAATTGTGAGCATATTCCTAGTGAAAATATGATTTTTTTACTTTTTAATATACTTACTCTCTTTTCCCCATTTTTTCCAAGTTTCAGGAATGTGTGTGTGTGTGTGTGTGTGTGTGTGTGTGTGTGTGACCTAGAAAATTTCCAGAATAACTATCTGTGAGAATTACCAAGAAACCATGAAACTTGAAGGAAGGCTTCTAGTTCTATTATACACCACGAATCATTGTGTATAAAATGGTCTGGGGATCTCTCCAGTCTGTAAGTCGCTTTCTGAAAATCACTGACTTCTGCCCTCCCGAAAAAGGCTCCCTCTCTGCAGTACACATTCCTTATTTATATCACCTCAAAAGTGTGTTCAGAGGCTGATTACCCCTCTCCGGGGGTATGGCCATCTCTTAAATTCATCAAGGAATTGGGGATTTGTGTCTCTGTCTCTTCTCGTTATCCTTAGAGTCATTTTCTCTTTGTAAATGCAATTAACAATTTCTGACATCAATTAATATGAGTAGTAGAAATAGCAATTATAATTTTTGTATCATCTTTTAAAGGCCCTAAACTTTATTCATGTCCATTATCTGACTTGACTTCCATAAAAACATCATTTTTTTCCTTCTTCTTTTTTAATAGGACAAAGCAGTCCCCTTGTAAAATTTTTTCCCAAGACTCTATGATCTGGACTCAGGCCTGGTTAGATTTGAAATTAAGTCTACCTAATCCCAACAATATACCTATTCCATTGTATTATGAATATTCAGCACCCAAAATTACTCAGGGAATGATGCTATATAGTTGAATAACAATCTGTGTTAGCTTTTTGTTACTGTTAGCAAAATACCTAGGAATAGCAATTTAAAGGAGAAAAGATTTATTTTGGCTTATAGTTTCAGAGGTTTCAGTCCATGGTCAGCTGGATCTACAGCTGCCTCTATGCCTGTGTTGAAGCAGAAGCATCATGGCAGAAGGGACTGGTGAAGGAGGCAGAGAGAACAAAAGAGCACATACTGGCAGGGTACCTCCTTCTTCCTCTTTATTCCACCTAAACTCCTAGACTCTTGACTAATAATTTTTACTTTCAGTGAGGGTCTCTCCCTCTTAGTTGGCTAGCATATATACCAATCTTCTCTACAAACACCATCACAGGCACACCTAGAAGTGTTCTTTACTAATTTCCAAGGCATTTCTCAATCCAACCAATTTGACAATCAAGATTGCCCATCAAACCATCCATTTACCTTTCTGTCTCTTTCATCATGTGATTTATTTTGAGTTTTCCTATTTTGGCTTTCTTTTATCTATTACTTTGAGAATGCAGAAGTGAAGGATTTAGAGTATTATGATTTACCAATGCTTAAAATGGTATAACTTTGCATTTTTTCAGATAAATGATGTAATCACAGGTTCAATGCTAAAAGTCAGAAACTTTAGTGGTGCAAGGTCTTGCAGCAATCTGTTTATTTTGCAAGTACTAATTGAAAATTTACTGTGTTTGATTACAGAATTTTGTGACCCTACTACCTCTAAAACTGACATTATGTTCACGCCCCCATGAAATTTATTTTGAAGCTTATGGATTGCATTCCTTTTGAGTCATGAAAGTATCAAGAGGTTAAAGGTTTTGTCTTTTAGCTACACATCTGTAGTGTCCCTATTACCATAGTGGCCTATACAGAGTAAAGATATGTTTATGTTTATTACGTCAATGAATTAATATAGCACTTCTAAAGGGTGACCCAGAGTCCTTTAAGTAAAATTAAATTAACAAACTAGTGCTTCTTTTTCTTTTTTGATTCTCTTACAACTATAGAGTGAGTTTTTCAGAAGTTACATGATGTGTTCTGTTATGAGAATTTTGACAGCTAATGAAATACATGGACATCTTTGCATTTTAAAAATGGCTTAGTTTTTATTTCTAATGTGGTAAGTGTTCATAAATATAAAGCTCACATACACAAAAGTTCTTCCTTTTCCTGAATATTTTTGAGAGTGAAAGTGATCCTGAGACCAAAACTTACAAAGATTCCTGAATTAGTAATTTAAATATTTTTCAAAGGCGATCAGAAATCAAATCTTAATTTTTTAGTTTTTTGTACTCTGGTCTCAAATGATAAGCCCTAGTACCTATCCCCCCCATCAACTCTTTCATTATGTGAAACATTTCAC
This sequence comes from Hystrix cristata, assembly GCA_004026905.1. Taxonomy (NCBI): domain Eukaryota; kingdom Metazoa; phylum Chordata; class Mammalia; order Rodentia; family Hystricidae; genus Hystrix; species Hystrix cristata. Next base: position 124,330 of record PVJO010002707.1, on the reverse strand, counting down.
ATATATGGTTGTACATATGATAGGATCAGTAAAGTGTGTGATAAGATAAATTACCCAGGGTCTTTCGTCTTCTACTCCAGCAGTTTTTTTTTTTTAATTGTTGTTTTTGTTTTATGTTAAGGAAGGTATATCAGCAGAGTACAGAAACACTTGGGTGCACATAACTTCTCAACTAATTGTAGTCTCATAAGATAAAATTAAATTTATCTTAGTCAGCCAAGATTTCACAGGGTCTATATGAGGCCTTTAAAATGATTGGAAATGTACTGAACAAAACCTTGCTAAGGGATGCAAGAAACTGAGTGCATTTGAAAAATAAGCAAGGGTATTGGCCAAATGTATACTACATACAGTACTTTGATAAAATCACTTGGCTGTTTTTCTATCTGCAGACTTTTTGGATGGGTTATTTGCAGATAGAACAAATATTAAATTCCTCTTGGATCTATTATAAGTGACTTTTTTCTGTTTGATGGCTGAGAACAACTGTCTATGTGGTAATAAGTTAATCCTCCAGTAGGGATTCTGCTTTCTTTTATTTAAACTTGTTTTTCTCAAATATGTATCATCATAAAGTCTTTTTAAGTTCAGTTTGAGAACAAAGAAACATCTGAAGATCTACAGATTTTCATTTGACTTGTCTGTCTTGAAAAAAAATTTGTCTCATTCAAAAATATATTTTAATTATAATGAAGCATTATGGGAGGGAGAGTATAGAGAGGGAGGCTGGATTTTGTCTGTGCCAATCCATTCAGGTACTGAAATATCACACTAAACTCTGTTAGTATGTACAATTAATACCGGTTAATAAAAAAAGGAAGAAGAAGAATTAGCTAGGTATTGTAGCTAATTAGGCCAGTAATCCCAACAATCTCAGAGGCTGTGGCAGGATGAGTTCAATTTCAAGCTCAGCCTGGGTAACTTAGTGACTTAGCAAGACCCTATCTCAAAATAGAAAAGGAGCTGGGGCTATAGTTTGGCTCAAAGGCCAACGGTTCCATCCCCAGCACCACACACAAGAAGAAAGAATATATGTAAATTCTCAAAATTTGGAAATTTGAAACTTGATAACATTTTGAGTTACATGGTATGATAGATTTAATTTTCTTTCTGGTACTGAGGACTGCACGCAGGCCCTTCTCACTAGCCTATATCCTCAGTTTTGCTTTGCTTTGCTCTTCTCTTCCCTTCTCTTTTTTCTTTTGAGATAGGGTCTTGCTAAGTTGCCCAGACTGGGTTTGAACCTGTGATCATTCCGCCTTAGCCTCCAAAGTGCTGGGATTACATGGACCCATCACAGCCAGCTAATTCCTCTTTGTTTTTAATGAATGTGTATTAATTGTACATACTAATGGGATTCATATGGTGTTTCAATAGATGAATGGGTTGTGCACTGGCAAAATCCAGCCTCCCTCTTTGCAACCTCCACCCCTATAATGCTTCATGATTTTTAGTTTGATCAAATTAACCCAATAAATCCATGGAAATTTTTGGGCCCATTCAGCAAATGTAAGTTGTGGAGTTCATCAATTTTATAATAAACAGATTGATGATCAAACATCTTCTGAAAACCTGTGTGAATAAAAAGAAATGTGTGTTAGAGATACCCCAAAGAGAAATTTATAAATAGATGACACATTTAAAAAAAAAATCCTTCCAGCCAAAATTGAACTAACCTTTAATCATGTGGTAAAATCAGGCAAATAAAGAAAAACAAGACAACAAACATAAGTTGAAGTTCAGTTTATGAATTCCCAAAACTGGCTCTGCCCTAAGAGTTATCTGCAAATTCAGGGCTTGTTGAGGATCAGACTGATTAATGTAACTACCAAGATTTCATACCAAAGGGGTCCCTTGGGCCTTACTCCCCCTGGAGTGAACTTGACCTTGCCATAGAGTCTATCACAAAACGTTTTCAAAAGTATATTCATCAGAAGATTGAACCTTTGAGAATCTCCTTGAGAAAAGACAGTGTTCTCTTTTCAGATGAATTTGGGAAGTGTCAAGTGCTGTGCACCCTTCTTCATGGAGTTTCACAATTCAGATCAGTGCATCAGGGGCGATGAAAGCCCCTCCTGGGAAAAAGGCTATTTGATTTTATGTAACCCAGCATGTTCCCAATTTTATATTACTACAGAGTCCTCTTTAAGTGTAATTTCTATTAAAAATCCCTGCAACTCATGTTCTGTAGAATATCTTTTTCAGAATATTGACCCAGGGTAAGAATCTGCCTCTTGGGCCTGCTCAAAACTGGCGAGGATACAAATGACTCCACCCCAGAGAGTACTCCCAGGTAAGCAGTTCTGGAAGTGTCATCATCCTCGCCTTCTATTTCCTGCTCTGCTTGCTCTCGTGAAGCCCCATGACGAGTGTCCTTAGAGTTGCCCTGATCTCAAGAATGTCCCTACGGTAATTTCTGCTTTGAATTTTGCAGAGTTTATAACATTTCATTGAGAAGCATTCTGTGTAGAGATTCATTGCCCGGAATAAACAGAGAGGAAATCATATTATTTTAAGCCTGGAATGGATCTAACATCTAAATTAGGAAATTTAGACCTTTGTCTCTTGCCCAAAGTTATACAACCAATTAAACATTTTATGGTGAAGTAGAAGTTAATAGAAAGGTCTGGCTGGGAATGTGCTATATTTAGATCAGATTATGCTACCCTTAAAGTAGAAAGTCAATTCCAAGTGGTTTTAGTTCTGAAATGGACTAGGAAAGAAAAAAGTCAACTGTGATAGAAAACGAAGATGATATGTAATAGACAGAAAGCCCATAATCAGAGTTGCATCATTTTGTGGATGGTGTGGAAGTCTTCAGGGCAACATTATAAATCCCGAGGATTATGCCGCCATCCGTCAGATGCAAAGTGAACTGCTTGCCGCGGGTACTCCATTCCTCTGGTACTGCCTCAGGTTTTCTCCTGCGATTGTTAGAGTAAGGACCGCTGGCAAATTCATTCATTCATTTCGCTATGACCTCAGGATACAGGGCTTTTGGATCTGCCGGTTGTTACACAAGATGCTCAGTTTTAATGTGCATTCCCCACTTGAAGTTTTATCAGTTACTTTATGTCAAACTTGCCACCCTTTCCTTGTTTTTAATGTTTCTTTTTTTGTTAAGAACTAATTTTAAAACTCTCCCATTTATTCCCATGTCAGGAAAACCTAAGCTTAACTAAACGGAAATGAAGATAAGCCTGCTTCTAAACATTTCCCTTCTCCAGGTGTCCCACCGATTTAGCATTTATAGCATAAGGGTGAACAATCCAATTCCATAAACACTTACCTCACCTTGGACTCCCTTTTGGCTGCTCACCATTTGCACATTCCAGATGATGATCATTATCACAATCATTACTTTCATCTTCAACAAATAAATGTTAATCACTCACGCGGTGCCCGCCTGTAGCGGAAGTAGACGTGGCTCCCACTCAGAATCAAGCAATAAAGTGCAGGAAGCCTAGAAGTCAGATTTTGAAAAATGCAAGTTTGTTTATCCCTCTGACCTTGATGTATTACCTGAGATGCTCTGAACACAAACCTTCCTGAAACCCTATTTTCTACTTTCCTAAAATGTAAATAATATTCATGCCTGCATCTGGTCTATTCCTGTGATTTCATGAAAAATCATAAAATGAAGTATAAAGCTCTTCAGAAATAGCCACTGTATCAGCAGAAGATTATCTCTTTTGCTATAATCCTCAACTACTGTTCACATTTTAGCAGCTTTTTCTTCCATTTTCATTCCAGGCCTGAAGAGCTCTGTCTGCTCCTGCCAGTACCACAAATAAAAAGTGAAAGTCCAGCCAAACAGCTGGGGCTTGGGGCATGAATTCTGAAACATTAGCTCCTCTGAAAGCCTTGTTTTCCTCCTGAAATGACCGGCTGCTTGGCTAAATTAACTAAATTAACTGGTCGTTTTGGCTACATAAATACAAACTCTTAAATAATTAAAAATACACAAATCGTATCTATAGGCTCATTTTTCTTTTCTCAGAATAATAGTGGTTGGTTAGAGGTATGTCTTAATGATTCACCTAAGTAAATGTAATCACTTGCTTTTTTAAAAAATTTCAAGCCAGTTAAGGTGTTGAGGTATTGATTAAATTATTTATGTCTCTTTATTGGCTTTTAACCCTTCTAAGCCATTCCCACTCGTCTGCACCTACACATGATTTGGAATGAGTCCTCACTTCCTCTCCTTCCCCCTCACTCAGTTTTCTAACAGGGCTTCAATATGTTTTTACTGCTTCTGAGGCCTTCTCACTTCCTCTCATGACCAGCAATGGCCAGGTCAACACTAGTTGTGGCAAAGGCAAACTGAAGAAGAGAAAGCACACTCGTGTTTTGCCCACAGTTCCTGGTTCCTGGCTTATCACTTTCTTCCCAAGGCAGGTCCTAGAAACAAGAATCTCTCTTCCTCTCGATGGATTATAGAAACTCCAATCTTCCTTTACTCTTCTGTCTTAGAACAGGTCATACAAGGTCAGCAATTGAACCCCTTAGGTCTCTCGGTAGGTAAATCACAGACCTTCTCAGTTCACAGGGACCCCACCCCAGGCCTTACTGGAAAGAACCCTGGATGGAGAGGGCAAGAAGAAAGCTAAAGCAGATGCACCTTGATAGGTTTCCTGATCAGTCTATTGGAATTAGGTCTCACCATTTTGGTCCAATTATATTTCAGCATGGTTGCCATGCTTCTAAGAAAGGGTTTGAAATGTCATAAAAATGAAGTCACAAAAATTTTAGCCTGGGCAAAACATGAGGCAGGAGACTGCAGTCACTTGGGTTATTCTGATCTAGCAAGGCAGGGTCTGTAGATTCCCTGGCACTACAAAGAAAATAAACAATGCCAGCAAAAGCTTGTTCCTGCCTACCATGATTCTTCATGTAATGACACGCATGACTAGCCACCAATCATCCTCCTGTGCTAATCTTGTCAACCTATGCAATTGAAGCAACCAATTTGCTAAATCGTTCTTCTTATTATTTCTTTTAATCTATAAAACCCAAACCCTTCTGATTTTATTTTGGCAGTGCTCATTCAGGGCAATTAGAATTTGTGTTTTCTCCTGTGATGGCTATCCTCATTTCAGCTCAAATAAACTCTAGCCTCATAGGCGGCATGCCTCAACTTCCCTTTTAGATGAATACTCTGTGCCCAGTCAGTAGAGTCACTGCAGAAATCCAAAAGCAAAGGGAGCTTCCAACAGCTGAACCCATAGAGGTTCTTGGAGGTGGCACACCCCCTTCCTGGGTACCTCTACCTAAGCATGGCTTCAGCTGTATCCTTTGTAATGACCTTTTGAATAAACTGGTAACAGTAAGTAAGTAAGAATCTGCCTGATTTTTGAGTCACTCCAGCAAATTTATCAGACCCAAAAAGGATTGCAGGCAACATGACTTGCAGCTGACAGTCAAGAACACAGGGCGGGCGACTGATACGGGCAGTGGTCTGGGTATGGGGGCGGGGAGCTATCTTTGGACTGAGTCCTGTGGATCTGACATAGATAGTGTCAAAATTGAATAAAACTAGAAGACAACTGGCTGTTGAATGGACTACTTACATGTGGGTGAAGAGAAATCCTTTCACAGCTGGTGTCTGAAGTCTTCTATGTTGAGCGTGGTGGTTGTGGGACCCTTCTCCTCTGTATCTCCAGGCCTCTCCTCTGCCCTGGTTTTCTTGTACGTGTTTGCAACAGACCAGTGCAGAATTTCCTCTCACATGTTGTAAAAGAGGAGAAGAGAAGCCAGACTTTTCTTACTCTCACACTTGATGCGACATTCAACACGGAACTCTCCTCATACCCTATATGCACGTTTTCCCACCACACACCAAGGATTTCCTGACAGACACCAGCTGGACGCCATAACGCAGTTCACTTCTGATGCCACCTACAGTCAGAATCTTGAAAGTGGCCAGTTAAAGGCTCATCCTCACAAGTCTGTCTCCACGTCAGGTCCAGTCATTAGGTGGTAGGTTGATGTCTATATCTGATCAAAGAGCTGTAAACAGGATCCCCATTAATTTTATAGAATGGCTCACAGAACATAGGAAAGCACTAATGTTTACCAGTTTATTAAATTAATAAAGGATGCAGATGAATAGGCAGATGCTCAGGGCAAGGAATGTGAAAAGGGGAGCACCACTTTCTGGGCGCACCACTCTATGGGTCCTCTCAGTGCTCAGCATGCTGGAAGCTCTCCGATCCTGGCCACTTGGGTTTCTTAGGAGGCTTCACTGTGTACACAAGATTGATACCATCATTGGTGATCGACTCGATCTTCAACCCCTTTTTTTCTCTGGAGGTTAGAGGTTAGGACCCTCTAATCACACGGTCATCACTCTGACAACCAGCCTCTATCTTAGTCTATCCTGGAGCCCACTGGAAGTCACCTCATTAGAACGAAAGAATTTCTTTCTGTCACCTAAGAAATTCCAAGCAATTTAGCAACTTTCTGGGAGACGCTTTTACTACTCAGAACGTGTGAAAAGTTTTAGGAGCTCTGGATCAGGAATCACAGCCCCCAGAGCACTGCTTCTTGTCCAGTCCTTACGGACAAGAACCTTGTTTTATTTATCTTTGCATCAACAGCATTGATCGAGTGTCCTGTATGTGATAATTACTGTTTGCTGAATGGACGAATGAGAGCAAAATAGGCTGGAGAATGCCCATGAATTCCTAGCCTGGACTTTATTTGTTAACTAACAAACCTTAAAAGGCCTTGAGGGGTGAGAGGAGTCCTGAGACTACACAATTGTGCCTAAAGAAAGGAAGAAAGAGTCTCAGGCAGAGACAGTCAATGAAAATCACAACTTGCTGTTCGGTCCAAGTGTCTTACCCAGGCTTCATTAATGTGATTTACCTAACACAGCCAGACAAAATGATGCTAAGAGGGGAAACAAGGTGGGGAAAATTTTTAGCTGCTTAGCTCTAATTCCTACTTATTAGCTAAAAATTTCTGAGCAAAATTTATTAAGACACCTGCTCAGAGACACATTTGCTAGCCACGTATGATGGCTCATAGTGACAGTCCCAGATCCTTGGGAGGCTGAGGTGAGAGGATCCCTCAACCCCACAAGTTTGAGATCAGGGAACTTGGCAACTTAGCAAGACTCCAACACCAAGTCAAAAAAATGTTAAAAATTATATACAATTACTAAAGGGTACAAGGCACTGATAGGTTAAATCGAGATATAAGAAACCTTTATATTATATCCCTTTTCCTCATGGCTCAACTCCATGGAAAGTCTTACATTTAATAGTGTAAGTAGAAGGCAGAATAAATAAAAATTTACTAATGGTAATCCTAGATGGAAACTGTGTTAGTCAGCTTTTTATTATTATAACAAAATATGTGAGATAATTAATTTATGCAAGGAAAAGACTTATTTTAGCTCCTAGACCTGGAGATTCTAATCCATCATCCATTGGCCCACTTGCTTTAGACGTGTAGTAGAGCAGCACATTATGGCAGGAACATGTGGCAGAGCAAAACCACTCATCTAACTCCCAAGAGGCCAGAGAGAAAGAGACAGAGCTGAGGCCCCAGCGTCGCCTTCAGAGCATCCTGGTGGCTTAAGGACCTCCACAGGCCACACCTGTCATGGGTTCCAGCTCACCCAATTTCAGCAGCTAGAAACCAACTCTTTAACACATTGGCTTTGCCAGCCACTCCAGACCTAAACTATAGTAAGAACTCATAAAGTGATCATAAATTTTCATTTACACACTAACGGAGCCAGTACTGTGTGTCACTGTACATCTTTTCTATTACTTTGGCAAGATTCAGAGAAAAAATTTAACATAGCTTTATTTTACCTGTTTCTCTTTCACTTTATAATTTTACCCATATTATTTAGTATTCGAATTATTTTAGCATTTTCTACTAGATTTTAATGCATTATAAAGCCAGTGTGAATTATTATTCAGTGTCATTTCCTCTGTTGTTCATTTTCCTTATTCTTTCCAGTCTTTCACCTCTTCTAAATTGCATAAATATCTACTTCACCATTCTCCTTTAGTTCTACAATACACCCTTTGTTGATTGCTATGTCAAGTTAAGGGAAACTGCCATGGCTGCCAACAAAATTTTTTACATGAGCAATGACCTTGGAACTCAAGGTCATTTCTTGAAATAATCTCAATAATTCTGAAACTTTAGGATAAAAAACAATGAAGAACACTGATGTATAGGTCAGGGATTGAATGTCTGATCTTAGTTCTATCTTCAATTCATTCTAGAAGCTGTGCAGATCTCCTTGAGCTGTAGAGAATTTTGATAAAGATCAGTAGTATCTTCCTAATTGTATACTGTGGGATATCTAAGCTTCAATAAATGACTCATGTGATGGAATTAGAAATAAAGGTTTCAAGTCTGTAGATATTTGTGATATGTGGAACACAGTTCAATCTGTTGAGGGTGCTTTTAAAATGTATAAAGAACTATGACTCTGAAGCCCAGAGGGAGCCCCTTCATGATGTAATCATGGAGACCGTAAAGGGAAGTACCCCACCTGACAGGCGGCACATGACTGCAGCTTTAGGAAATGAAAGAAGACTTAAGTAAACAGAGATGTGATATGCTCCTGAAAACATCCATGCATTCATTCTGTAAACTTTTTTTGACCAGGGATCGAACCCAGGGCCCGGCACAAGGTAGGCAAGTGCCCTAACACTGAGCTGCACCCCCAAGTCCCTCAGTTTATAAACACTTAACAAGTAAGTACCTCCTATATAGGCCAGACAAGTAAGCATGTGGAAACAAAAAGTTGCCAAGATGTGTTCCCTACTCCCAAAGAACACAAAAATCTATGATGGGGAGTGAGCATATTTGAGCAAGGACAAGGGTAGGAGAAAATAGTTGGAGCAAGCGGAACTTTTTTTAAGTTTCTAAACCAAATACTGAAGGTTTTCTTTATGTCAGGCTCCATTCTGAGTCTAAATGCATTGGCTCAGTCCGTCCTCAGCATCAACTGGTCAGAGGGCCACCGCTGGTAACCATCTTCTAGACAAGGAGGCAAAGCAATCAGGTCCCAGAGCGGCAAACAGGAAGTTGGCTTCTGAACCAAGGCAGTCAGGTTAATGCCACTTTTATAATAGCAGCAGGACGCTGTTCCCCAAGGTATAGACGTGATGAAGGGTTCCAGATTAAAATGCAGAAGCTCTTCCTACAATCCGGCAAGAAGCAGGCATCCCAAGTGGGAAGACCGGCAAATTGTATGATGGGAATTTCCTGTAAGTTTAACGGAGAAGAGGAAGAGTGTACTGGATGAGCTGTTCCATCTGGCAGGGCGGATGACATTGAGACCACTGCTGTCCTCCAAGTAGGTCAGCCCACTCTGAGGACACAGCCCTGAGAAACATATTTAAGATGTTCATTGTAGTGGTGGTAAAACCAAAAGGTGAGAGGAAACTAAATGGACATCAAAGGAAAAACATATGAAAGAAGCTACCTGCCCATGAAGGAACACAGAACCCAGAAAGAAACTGAACAGTTCTGCTTGTATATGTAAAAGAAACCTCAGGAATATAATGATGAATAAAAATGGTAAGCAGAACAGAATGTACAGCACAATAAAATGTATGTAATGTATTTTAGACCACACACAAAATAACTGCACATATGGCCTGTCGATAAACACATATGCAAATAAACTTGTGAAGGTGAATTGAAAGAGCGTGTGTTAAATGTACAGACTGTTCCCATATTTGTGAAAATCCTGGGTGATGAGCTATAGTTTTAAAATATGACAAAATATCAATAATGATAGAGAGCACTTATTGAGTACTTTTTACTTCCCAGATACTGTTTCCAAGAATTCTAAAAGTATTAGCTCACATTAATGAGTTAGGTATGATTGTTACCCTAATTTTACGCATGAGAAAAACTGAGTCACAGAGTTAAATATTTTCCCCTTGACCATATAAATTGGAGATGATGAATATGGGACTTGAATGTAGCAATCTGACTCTCCTACCCAATGCTCTTAGTTATTACATTCTAATTATTATATTCTTAACATGCACATATGTTAAATCCTGTAGCCAGTGATATGTTGAGAGCCAGAGAAAATGCTCAAGAGTGGAAGTAACTGTACCAGAATCTATAAAACGTTTTGAAACCAGGAGGCTACATCAGAGGCCCAAGTCTGCTTTGTATTTCTTTAGACATTTGAAAGATCATCACAACAAAGATAATAAACAGCCCTTCTGCACCTTCTGACCTAAGAGTTTAAATTGAATTTTGCAATACTGAAGTGAGGGGTTTGAGTTAAACATAAAAGGGTGATAAAGCTAGATCAGATATCTCAGTTTCTACCATGTGCCACTAACTTGTGAAGAATTTCCCCAGGTTATCACACTTAATCATGAACTCGGTAGTGGGCATGGTGAGGCTCAGAAAATGGAGACACAGAGACACTCAATCCTGTCCCTGCGTCTCGCCATCACACCATGTGGAGCTGGATCAGGAACTCTAACTCCACGGCCAGGCCAGTGACCGTGCTTTGCCACAATCTTGGGACAGGTCAGATGGTCTTCTGGTCCTACAATCTCTTTATCTCAGCATCTCTATCTGGGCAGAAATGTGCTAATTATTCTATCTGTCCACGTCATAGAATTATTATGAGTACCAGAGGCATTGAGAGTCATCAGCAAACTTATAGGAAACCTGAAACCATTCCTTTTATTTTTTTTCAACTCAAACACGAAGTCTCTTGGACATCAGGTGGTTTTAGATGCCCATTTGAGGTTGGGAGATTTTCCACTGACATATGAAGTTTTTTGTTCTTTTGACAAAATATTAAATTTGTTTTAAAATGCCTGGCTTTTCCTTTATTCTTCTTTCTATTTTCCCACTAGTCTAAAAATGAGCAGGTTTCTAAACATGGTGACACACATGCCAACACTTCAAGTTCCGTTTTTGAGCTTCCTCATTTCTACCAGAATTTGTCTTCCAAATCTGAAAAAGTGTAGACTATACTTCTCTATTTCTCTAGCATTAATCTGCCTTGACATACAAAGCACCTATTTTTTAAGGTACTTGAGGAAAAGAAGAGAAGAAAATAGACAGCTGTGATTACTTCTCCATGTTTTTCAAAACCCACCAGAGTTTTTGCCCACTGTCTTACTGCAGCAGAGAATAGCTCATACAAAAGCAACTCAGAAGTTAGACAGATATGAAAGTGAATCTCAGCTCTACCAGTTCACAGATCTGTGAGTCTGGGGAGATAATTCTCTAAACTTTGTTTTCACAACTTTAAAATGGAGGCGATAATGCAATTATTTTGGGGGCTAATTTCGAGCATTCAAAAAAATACATATAAAACATTTAACATAGTAGCTGGAATATAAAAAATTCTCAATGAAGGGTCATCACGATTATGTTGTTAGAATCCAGTTTTTAAACTGAAAGTTGCCTTTGGGTCATACTAGTGGTACCTAGACCTCGTATAAGAAAATACATTTCGGGGGTATTTATTTTGTTTTGTCCAAGGATATACAGCCAGCTGGCGACTGAGCAAGCCCGGAAATTCAGTTCTTGATTCTGTCCTACACTCACTGCCCTTGAATGCCTCTCTTTCCTCAGATTTCTAAATTTTTCAATAGATTTTGTTTGCTAAAACTGCATTCACACAAGTATTTTATTCAAACAATGATGGACATCTTTTTTCTGGTAGTACCCAAGACATCTGAGACCTGTTTGGAATCGGAAATGTACTCTGATAACTCAGGGATTTCTCTTTCTTGCTAAATTTCTGTCTTATATGGACATACATATGGTTCTAGGAGGTTAAAAAAGAAGCTCTTGGAAGTTATTTTTAGCTCATTCTTTCTTCATAACCTTGAATTCTTCAGACTTTATGTAATGATTTTATCAGAAGAAGGGTGGTATTGAAAGAAATTTCCTTGAGTGTAGAAGAAGCTGAAAAGTTGTTGCAAGAAGTCGCAGAGATTGTAAGACTGTTGCTGAGAACGGGTTTGTTAGAAAGCAAACTAAACGGCATGCTGCGTGCTGACTTCACCTTCATTAAACATTCATCCCGGAAATGCTTACCTTGCTGACAGCAAGATGCTATCCTTTGCAGAAGGAGAGCGACAGAGAGAGGGGAAAAAAGAAAAAAGAAAAGAAAGGAAAAGGAATCACGAAGCCAATATACTGCAAGTGTTCTATGGCTGGGAGAAAGAAGTGCTGTGTAAAACCTTTTCATGTGCCAGTCTAAGCAGTTTGGCTTTCCAAGGATTTGAGTCGCCTCGGGGCAGGACAAGCTGGTGAGGAAAGCAACTCGAGAGGACAATGAGGCGACTTGCACTCCACCGGGCAGAGAAATGTAAATAAACATTGGAGAGGCCGCTACGCCACCATCATTGTGGAATGGGAGTCCACTTGGCCTAATATGTTAAGAGGATTAGCACTAAAGCTGCATGAACTTTGAAACAGCCCAGTGAAGCTTATGCACTTTCCAGTTTAAATTGGTCTTCAGCAAGACCTCTCTGATCATCAGGAATTTGGCAGCCTGAGTATTCTGTCATACTGTCTGAAGCAAGGCTGAGCCCCCTGGGTGTCAATACTGCAGAATTCTTTATATTTTAGGTAGAACTGAAGAGAGACTCAGAAGACAAAGGGTCAGAAATCACTATAGAGGTCATACTGGAAGCTAAAATAAAAAATTATATATATCCATATTATATGTATGTCTATAAGCAAAAAATATAAAACCCTGCTGAAAGGGTCAAAATGAAAACCCCTTCCTTCGCCCATTTAAACCACAAGGGGCTCCAGTGGGTGACGGATGTAAGCATCGCTGGCTGGGGTCCAAGGAGTTCCCCACCAAATAGGAGATGGGACCTCAAGTGACCTCAGCCACAGAGCAGGCTGCATGTTTGTTGACTTCTGTCACAGAAAAAGAATTTTCAAGATGCATCAGAGGGAGGCATAGAAAGGCCTTTTAGGCAGAGTTAAGGAAGTACACAGTCAGAGCCTACAGAGTGTGGTCCTTGAGGGAAAAGTGCATTGTGGTCCAGGTCTGTGGGGCTTTTTGTTGTCTCGCAGGTACCCTCCCAGAGATGGTCTAGAATGTGTCTTCCTACTGTCTGTCTGGCACCCATTTGGTGGGCTCGCTCCCAACGTAAGCCACTTGCATGTGTTTAAAGTTTAGAGATGTGCTATCCACTTAACAGTGCCACTTCCTTGAGGAGAGAAGAAAATCAGTTTACATGTAAAAAGCATGAGCCCAATTTACAGGATTAGGATTTTTTTTTTTTTTTTGAGAGGGAGACATTGCAATCTTGGGTAACTTTGTGTCCTGTAGCCACATTTTCCTTAAAAATGCAATTTTAAGTTATGATTTTCCTTGCCTCCTTTTTGCCTATCTTTATTTCCTCTGTTCTATCTCATTATTTATTCTTTGTATAAATAAAGACACCATGCCATGTGCCACGTGATACAGGTGGAAAACTACTTTAAAAAAAAAAAAAAGATGGGAATTCGCAATGAAACTGCTCTTCACTAAAGAAGTTCCTGAAACTACTACTTGCATTTCAACTTTAGCAAAAATGGAGTTTAGCACCAAGGGAGAGAGACACGTTTCCCTCTCCCACCGGAAGTTCATCACTGTACGTGCTGAGCCTTGCAGAATGCCCAGCACATAGAAGGATCTGCTTGTGTTTCAGCATTTTGGAGTCCCTAGGGGAACTGGACAATGTGAAGTCATGGTTGTAGAATTGGTGTAAAACACATAGTCCCTGAAAATGAAAATTATATATTCTTTTAAGGCATGCCACCTTCAGATATAGACATCACGGGGCCTTCTGCTGGAGATGCCAGTAGTTTTGGAATGAGTCTCCATGAATTGCGTGGCTCAGGAAACGGCTGGAGAATCATGTTCCTGCACCTCTCCTGGGTCTCCTTTGAAGCACTTGCTTCTGCTTCAAGGATATCAAATGATAGGAAACTTTCTTGTCTCCAGAATGGGCAAATATGTGAGGACTGCTTAAACCCTTGAGCAGAGCTATGGCGTGTTCAAAACACAATAGCGGAGAACCCGTCAGGCCAGCAAAAGGAATGTTAAAGAATCAGCCTCAATGAATGTAAACATTACATGTCATAAACAAGAGCTAGGATCAACAATATCAACAAGAATGAAAATGGGAAAAGAAGTTTTAGTGAAGAAAGGAAGGAGGCAGGAGGGAAGAGGAAGGCAATTAAAAAAAGAAACATGTATTACGTGCATGTACCCACTCCCCAAGATGATTTTAAACTGTGAGTACTGCAAACGTGCACTAATAAAAAATGAAAAAATAAGTAAAATCTGTTAATAAAGCAGAAGGCTCCAGCATTCAGAAGTTGTTGTTTTCCACACAGTGAGGATGATCTTGATTATTTAAGAATATAAACATAAAGAAAACAGAAAATAGCTGTCAAGTAATATTTGAAAACTTTGCACTATTAATCCAGAAAAAAAGCAGACACTGTGTTCATACTTCTTCCTAGTCTTTTGCCACAGCCAATGAGTTCATGTATTAACTGTCATGTTCTCCTTCTCCCATTCTGTGTCCATGGTACTAAGTGAATTCATGAGAAAATCAAGAGTTAGTTTGACAAAACAGGAAATTAGTGGCAGAGGCAATGAATTTTTAGTGGAAAATATATTTTGTTTTTAACAAACTAGGACTTCTCAGCAGAAGGAGACACAACACGGGATCAGTCGCATGGGGCGAACTGTGTACGCTCACCACAGATGTATTTTCATTTATAATTATGCCACGAAAACAACATTGCTGGGACCCCATTCATTTGCAATTATGTCATGCAAAGACAGACAGGAACACCCACAGAGCCATACAGTGCGATTACATGCTGAAGCAGTTGTTAATTATCCTTTGGGACATCCTTACAAGGATTTTGAACAAAATTAACAAGTGGATAAAATGTGTGCAGCATTGTTCAGGTCATACCAGAAAATTTGTGTGAACTCCTCAAAGTATGATGAGGGAAGATGGTTATCCAAGAAATAAACAAATTTTCAACTTATCTATCACTTAAAAATTCGTTCTCCATATTTTCCTGGATTTTGTTTGTTTGTTTGTTTGTTTAGGAATTTGAATCTTAAGAAAGAAAGTTGAGTGACCGAGAAATTCTTGGTTTCTGGCTTTATCAGTCAGTGCTCACTAGAGAAACAGATTATTTATATATTCATGTATATATATATATATGTGTGTGCACACACACACATATATATATGATCAAAGCGAGAGAGAGAGTCTGCCAAAAACGTATGCATCAAGAAAAGAAAAGCTTGTACAAATATTTTAATACTAAATTTATTGAGACTTCATGAGATTAGTACAAGTACCAGACATTTATTAGTACAGCAAACTGCTGAAGTGTATATACATTTGTGGTTCTCTCCCCTCCTCCCTCTCTATATGTAATTATGTATGTATGTATGTATATTTACAAGGTAGGCTTACAGTGGCTGTCTGCAGTCGGGTAATAAAGAGTGCAAAGGGCTGTCTGTGCACTGGATGTCAGAAGGGATCCAGTTGAAGGTCGAAGGCCTGGGGTTCACTGTAGAGTGTGTGGGGGAGTCTGTATCAGGAAACAGAAGATTCTGAGACAGAAGGCTGACGAGTCTGTGCTGGAAGCCAGGAGACACATGTCCAAGGCAAAGGTGAAGACTGGAGCTCCTTTGAAAACAATGGAAGCCAGCCTTCCTTCTTTCCCCTTGTCCTTCCATTCTCTGGCTACAGGCCTACTGATTGGCACCACCCACACCCAGCTCCATTTGCAGTAAATCTATTTAGTCATGCCCAGAGCTATGTTATGCCAATCAGTTGGGATTTCTTACTCAAATTAACACAACAGTTAACTCTCACACTGGCATTAAAGTGTCTTTTGGCATCAAACAGTACCAAGTATGCCTTTTGTTATTACCCTCACTATCCTATGCAGCTCACAGGCTGACCCAAAGTGCTTACAAGATCCAAAATGTGCAGTTCTTCCCTTTTTCCCAAGCTAGCAATCTTGACCTAGGCCAAATATTCATCCTCAAAATCAGCAGCTAAGGGAGGACGCCTCAAACTTAGTGAACCTGAGAAATTTAATATACAAAGGGATAAGGGATGGATCAGATCAAAAATAGAACTTTGACCACAACCAGCAGCAACCTGTTCTAGAAACTCACCCTTAGTCTATGATAATCAGCCTGGGAAGCTAGTCTACTATATCAGACTTGTAGAAAGACTTACAGCTATGTGCAGTGACAACACAGGAAGTCAAAAAATAATGTTTGTAACAGTCGGCCAAAATTGCCTGACTTGATTAATAATTCACAGCTTCTCTAATTTTTGACCCCCCTTTCACCTGAGGACCAAATATAGAAAGCCAAACACGTACCCTGATCAGTCACTTACAAAACTCCATTTCTAATCGGCCCACCCACAGCTCCTCTGGCCGTACCCTCCACTCAGGGTGCACCGGAAGTTTCCCTGTCTCCACTCGAGAGCCCGCCCACTCCTGGGCCTGCCTGTGAGTCTTGGCCAAAACGCAAGTTGCAGTGGTTTGTTACCTTACTATAACAAGCCTGAATGAGCAACCTTTGCTTGCTCCCATTTGATGGATCTTCGTTTCTTTCCACAACGCGTTGCTTCTTCATAAGATATTGTTAAAGATTCCCTTTGTGATTTCCTGATTTTAAAGCACAATAACCATATTTTTAAGAGTTAACCACTTGGGAAGTAGGGGCAAACATTGTAGATTTAGGGTTCAGATACTGAATCGGTAGGCAGCTGAGAAGTATCATCACCATATATTTAAAATAGGGGGGTGGGAATTGGAATGGCTGAGATTGAAGGGAAGACAGTTCAAACACAAAAGAGAGAAAATTATCGCAGCCGCCGGGTCACCCGGGAGGGACCCCTGAACCCACACTGGTGGTTACTTTGACAGAATTGCGTCACCGCTAAGCAAAAATGTGGGAGGTGCCGGCCCACAGCAGCAGGCCCCGCTGTTCTGGTCACACCTCGAGAGAAGGCCAAACTTCCCTCTGAAGGTTCAATAGCTGGTGTGCTGAAATAAACTGATAATTGACAAATTATCGAGATGAAAGCAGTAATAAAATTTATTAGTGTATGTAAGCAAAGAAGCAATAGAAACTATGAAACTGAAAGAAAGGACTAGATGGTTGAAGCTTAAATGACTTTTTTCCAGGGAGAGGAAAACAAGGGAGTAAAGGTAAGTTAGAGGAGAAGTAAAAAGACGATTTGGGGGGATCAAAGGTGACAACATTTGACTTGTAAATGAGTGAGCCCAAGAGACAATAACTTGTGCCAAAGGCTGCCCAGGTATGGTTACATTCCAGTCTTTCCTGTGACCCATAAAGTTTCAGGGCGGGGGGCGTAGAAGGCGGCTACATTCTCATTCGTGTGTAGTCTTAAGGCAGATAAAGTGGTATCGGAGTCAGGTTTCTTCCAGCATCTTCGGATCTCCTCTAGTCTTTAATTTAAAAAAGTCAGGATGCCGGGGTACTGATAGAGTCAGAGAGGGGACACCACAGGGACAGAGGACAAACCTACGGGTCCTTAACCTGTCACTCATTGAAAGCATGCTTTCAGTTTGTTCTTTTTCTGAGGCAAAGACAAACAAACGAGCAAAAATAAAGACCCTTTATTTGGACCTACAGATATGCAATACGTAACTAAAAGCAGAACAAGGCTTGAACTTCCCTTTGCGCCGTTTCTTACCTCCAAACTTCAAGTCAAATCCCTCCTCAGGCCTGCACACAAGGCATGTTAATCATCTGGGACGTGTCCATCTAAAAGTTGGCCAAAGAAGAGGTTCAATAGTCCCGAATATTCATAACTTTCCTCATTCCCCTTCAAGACTTGAGGACACCAAGATAAGAGTCAGTGATGCCCCAGGGTCTCCTGGCCCTGACCCAAACCCAGGCTCCACAAGACTGAAAGTCCCCCAAACAGAAGCCATGATCCCAGAAAGACCTTATTGCCCCCTCAGGTGATGAGTTCTTTTGGAGTCACCTTGCAAAAGGAGAACTGAAAAAAAATGATCTACTGGATCCTGGCACATCTCAGCTACTCAGTCCATAGAGTCTGGTTTCTTTCTTTTGACATATCCTTTTCTCATCCCCAGCACATAGTATGTGGCTGTCATTGTTGCGTCTGTCCCCTTTAAGCAAGGTAAAGGAGTAGAGCTTGTAATATACCAGATTCCCATTTTCCTAGGAGGAAATGAGCAGCAGAGCTCTGCCCACTCTGCCTTCCCTCTGATATTACGGCTCCTTGGTGATAGATCTGAGGGCTGCGGAGGGCAGCCCAAGCCAATGCAGGAGAAAGGCCTTACAGGTCTGTTCAGTCTGTCATAGGAAGCCCCGTCATCCCACCCTGTTTTGGACTCACCTTAGATCTGGATGGACTCTGCAGTTCTCTTTAGCAGCCATTTACAGCAGATCTGCTGAAAGATGAATTCTGGAAATAACCACATCCAGAATTTTTATAATTATATTTCGATACTTTCAATGGAAGATAGTGGAGATGAATAATAAATAGATCTTGTCTTTGAAAAACATTCCATTTATCTCCTTCAAACATCACTTAATGAATACTGACTAATAAGTGGATCTGCTATTTTAAGCATAAGGAATATAACAGACATGAAAAAAGGAGACATAATTGCCTGACCTCATAGATTACACATTTGAGAAGGAAGAGGGTGAAAATATTGTAAGGAAAAATTGATAAGCATTATGAAAAAAAGAGAATGAAATAGAGGTCAGGGGAGGTAAGCAGGCAGCTCAAAGTGGATACTGCTTTTTCCAGTAGACAGATGGGAGGAGTTTTACTAAACAAGTAATATGTGATCAAAGACTCAAAGAAGGTGAGCTGGGAGGTCACAAGAAAACCAAGAACATCCCACACAGAGGAAATTGCAAATTGGAAGGCTGCAAAGCAAATTATGTTTGATGGATTTAGAACTCAGGTCAACGTGGGTAGAACACAGAAGTAGCAATGATGTCAGAAAGAAAGAAGTTCCTTTCACAGAGTATCCGGAGACCACCTTAAAGATGATCTTTCCTCAGAATGAGATGGGAAGATACTGGACAATTCAGAGCGAAGAGCAGCATGATGGGATTTAGGGTTTCATGGGATCACTACAGAGGTTGTACAAATGGACAGAGGGGACATGTGAGGAGGCAGATGGTGAGGATACAGGTGAGCTTACACCAATGGAAAGATGGAGACCATTTAGGGCACCATTGCAATAATCCAGGAACAAGATACTTTATGGTGAGAGTGGAGGGGCTGATGAGCAGTTTGTGCACATAAAGGGAAGAGGGGATTACTTAAACCAGCCAGAATTAAATATGCAACACTCCATTAGAAAACCCATTCCAATATCTCCTCTTAATGATGCTCATCAGAAGTATCATCTTTAGGCTTGCATATTATACCAAAATTCATGTTATATTTCTAATCTTTCTATCCTAAATGCATTTCACATACAGAACCTGTCCTTTTGTTTGCTTGGAGTTTGGTTTTCAAATGAAGATTGTCCTAACCAAAAAAATTGTGAATACTTATTTTGTGAACTGTGTTTTGACAGCCAGAGATAAAGATAATAGACAAAAACTATTGTGCAATAAGTAATATTTCAAAATGCAGTGTTTCATAGGTACAACAACATCTCCATTCAACTAAAAAGTGATTGTAGATGTTTATAATTCCCTGACCAAAGGTGGGGTCCCACACTTTCAGAGACCCCATGTCATTGCCATGAAAACAGCCTTTGGAGAGTTAGACGGTCTCCTCTGAATCCAACCAGCAGTAATTTAAAGATGGAAATCGGGTGTCATCCTGATAAGAAGAGAAAGAAATGAATTTAGAATAGAAAGAATAACAACCCGATTAACAAAAGCTAGGCACGCACTTCAGCTGAGTGAGGGCCTTGGGCTCTCATTTCCCTAGAAAATCAAGATACATGATATCTCACATCCAAAGTGCTGAGCAAAGCTGACCGGGCACCCCTTGTTAAATTCAGGGTTCTATGATCCAGTGACCTGCAAATGAAGCTCACCTTCTTGTTACCAGTTAGAGACTTCGATCTTCTGCTCCATTAGCAACCTCCTGGCGCTAAGGAGGTCATTTAAATTTTAATTCTTTTACTAGGCAATATCAGAATTATTTCCTTAGTGAGCCAATTCTTTTTAAAAATTAAGAAAATTAAACCTTTCATAATTCGTATTTTAGCGTTACATTTCAGGAAAAAAATACGAGATATTTTGGGTATTGAAAATGTGTCAGAGGATTTGACATATCAGGTTGTTATAATACACAAAAGTTGTGATTTGCTGGACAATGTGTAATTAAGGGATTGGTTTAGACTTCTGATATCAACTTGAAATCTTACAAGTTTGCATATACTAGTGGAATACATACACCGTTGGTTCTCAAACTCAGCATGCTTCAGAGTCCCCTGGCCAGTTTGCTAAAACATTCAGTAAAGACCCAGCCTCCAGTTTCTTATTCAATTGATCTAAGGTGGAGCCAGATAATACATGTCTCTTACATGTTCCCAGGTCACAGTGAAGGTGCTGGCATGAGGATCAGACTTTGAGAACCACTGATTGAAAGGAGCTAAGATTCACCTTATTCATCAGATAAATTTATTAGATTTCTAAGAATAAATTAAGAGCTTGCAAAAGTTTCTTAAATCAAACACACTACTTTAAAGGAAGGAAATCACATTAAATTTATAAGTGCAGCTTAAAATATGTAAAGGAGGTTAATGACCCAAGTTTGTAAATGGTACCAAACATTACCGTAGGGTCCTACAAAAATTTGCCAGTGTTATGCATAAAATACTAAGATTTACAAGTCTGGGAAAGAACTCAAGTTTTAAGTGAATAATTTTATTAAACTCTTAATATTTTAAACCAAAGTCATCTGTGAATTAGCTCTTCTGTGCACAAAACTCACTCTTGAGAACCTTAGAAATCTGCCGTTGACAGCAGCCAGATCATTTCCCAGGACATCTAAGCCCCGGGACTGGGGATGGTTGGCAGGAAGGAGGAGCTGAACACTCACCTCCCTAGTCCATTTTAGGCATCTTCAAATGGTCTTACTCCTGTGCTTACGGAGTCAGCACTTGCTTGGAAGAAAGCGGACTGAAACAAAGAAGCCACATCTTGATTGACTTGGAGTCTGAGTGCCGGGGGATTGACCCTCCTGCAAGTGCTCTTTGGAGCTTCCCTCTCCAGCTCCCCGGCTGTCATTGTCTTCTTGCACAGTCAGAGGACAGCACACAGAAAAGACTGGCACGTCAAGATCAGCCTTCCTCCAGAGACACTCTCTGGAATAATGTTGAGTAGCTGAGCTTTTGAAACCTTTCCTTCTGAGACCAATTATCTCTCTGCTACAACGTATTCAGCCTTCACCAGTTTGGCTTCTGGGCCCAGCTGTTTTCGGGAAGGCCAGATGTATTTTGAATCACAGATGTGATCATTTAAATTAACTAAATATTCTACATTTTTAAAAGGTACATTTATTAGCCTTCGGGGAATGCATTCTTTGGTTTACTTTCAGTGTAAGAAGTTTTGTCCCTCGTTTTTCTTTTAGGACTAAAAGCACTAATACTCCATAAAACGACCCTCTCATTGAAGAAGGACATGAAGTTAGTGAACGTCCCAGATTTCCATGGGATTCTGTGCTCCAGCGAGAACCAGCCTCCACTGAACTCTGAATGTCAATCAGTTGTTCAAGGCCAGCTCTTATCCTTGGGAATTCTGGAACTCGGAGTCACGCTTTATATGGATTATTAAAGCAATGCCTTATTTTCTGCAAATCCTAATTTTTACATCTAATCTTAAGTAAAAATTCACAGAAAGCATAAAAACACATAAAAACGTCGTGTTCAATTTCCTTGAACTTCAAAACAAATGAAAAATCTCAAACAAATGTTCCACTTTGTCTTATTACAGTAGATATGGGCTATGTAAGGCTATGTACAAGAGAAAAAGGAGAACATTTCCTTCACCCATCATGTGGCTCATAGCTGAGATCCCTATAACAAAAACATTAACAATAGGAAAGCATAACAATTTTCTTTCTTGGTTTTTTTTTTTTTTTTGGTGGTGCTGAGGATGGAACTCAGGGGCTTACAGATGCTAAGTAAATATTTACAACCGAGCTACTTTCTAAGCCTTCAGAATTGTTTTTAATGTAAGCTTCATGTGACATGGGCCCTTCAGAACTGAAGCCCTCAAAACTCAGGGAAGACTATTTTTATACTTAGGTCTGGTGAAGAATAGACAGTCATACAGTAGCGTGGGGGGACGAAGAGGCCTGACCACAGGAAACAGACAGGGCGCACTAAGCACCATCTCTGCAGACATTTCCCTGTCTGTGTCTCTTCATCCTTTCCTTTTGGATTTGGCCCAAGACACCTGTCACATGAGGACCTGTAAGAGAGAGGGCCAGTGGAAGGTCAGAGAGACCTTTCTCCTTTGCAGTTTCTCAATTTCCTTCAGTTTAAAGTAGTCAGTGTGCTCCGGGATCAGGTTTTGGAATAATATGTTCTGAGCCGGGACAGTTAAAAAAAAAGAAAGAAAAAGAAAAGAAAAGAAAAAGGAAATGTTGTAATGAATGGTTCAAATCCTAGTTTTATCTTATCTCAGCCTGTTTTCTCATTTTTTTAATGGAAAATAATATCTACTTTTAATTTAAATATTCCTGACACATAGAAATGGCTCAATAAATACTAACAAAGACTTTGTTTTTTATGTAAATACTTATCCATTAGTTAGTGGCTAATTCCTTTGTTGGAATTATTGTAGATGGTCATTAAAAGTGTTTTTAAAAACTATATAATGTTATATTTAAAATTAATAGCTATTCAATTATGCATAAACTATTTTAAAATCTGCTGTTAGTGAAAAAACAAAGTTCTACCACATTTTTGATAAATCATTGAATTACATCCTTTTAAAAATTATTTTACTTTTCTACATCTGAAGGGTATTTTTATTCAGTCAGAAGAGATCAAATGAATAAACTTTTAAAATAGAAAAATTTAAACTGTGAGTGAAGTTGCATTGGGATATTAAAATCTATAATGAACTACCAATTACTATTCTTACAGTGTACAAGACTTGTATGAGAACATTTTACCATACACACATCATATTAGCATTTGGAAAATTGCATCTTCATTATTGCCTCTCTAAGATATTGGTTACTTGTTTTCAATAAATCTTTAATGTAGATTGGGTAGTTTTTGTTTGTTTGTTTGTTCGTTTTCACCATATAGGTGAAAAAGAAACTGGAAAACATACACCCGGGTTTCTTACTTGAGAAGCTGTTGTAGATGGCAGCAAGCTGATGTGCGCTGATTACTGGTCACCCCGCTGGTCCTTCCATATGCTGTTTACCCACCAGCAGGCACGCAGCCTCCCTGGTGTGTGTGCTGTGTCGTCATCCACACAACGAGAATGGAGACGCCCGCCCTCCTCACCTCTTAGGCTTATAGGAGAATCAGACGACATAATATAGATCGAAAAATTCAAATACATAAATGTAAGGTGTTTGCTGTTATTCTTGTTAAACTGTGTTAAAATCACCAACACCAAAACCATGCCCTTCGTGTTGTTTGGAAGGCAACTGCCACATAGCAGATGACCCAACTTTTAGAACTTTCCTTTTCTGTTCTGGATGGTAGAGCTTTCAGGACCCTTAGAGGTCATTTACCTACAACCTCCACAGAAAATCTCTGATGGTGATGCGGCGATGACGTGAGTCCTGCAATTTCGAGGGGCGCTTCTTACGCATCTCCTGAGCACTTGTCTTCCTGTGGCCGGTACTAAAGGCGTCATACCTTTACCTCGTGTCTGTGTCAGAGAGCTCCAATGAGACAAGACAAAGAAAAGCAGCGAGTTTTAATCCTAAAAGAATTACAATCCAAAACCATGTACCAACTTATTTTCTTCACTTCTTCCTTTTCAACTTTCTTCTGCTGTGCTCAGATTCCTTCTCTGAATGCCTAATTAGGAAGCTGCATCTTTCCTGGCTTTTCATTGAACACAGTGACTCAGCAGGAAAGAATTTTCATTTTGAAATTTTCATGACATCAACATAATCCTGTATCATAAAATAGAAACAGTGGGGGAAATCTCGTCTTGAGGGACAGATGTGCATTATGGGTAGCAATTTGCAAATACCTTGCCTCGACCTCCAAAGCGGCTGTGTAATTGAACAAGCCCCTGCGAAGTCGTAATGATAGCGAGTCCTTTCTGAAGCGCACCCATCTCCCTCTCGGTACGATGGGGGCAGAAAAAGTTTGTCTCACAAGAACAACAATCCCACTCAGCAGGAAAACTTCTCTTCCTGGTACCAGTTGAGACATAGAAATATGTTGAAATCTAAATATGGGAAACACACAGTTTTACCCATCTTTTTCAATTCAGTCACTCCGAGTACTGAGCTTGTCTTTTGTCTGCTATGCAGAGCAGGATAGCGAAGATGACAAATCGTGCAGCTCTAACAGTCAGCTGTTCTTGGTGTCCCATCTCAAGTGACAATGGGAGACGGTTCTGCAAATTCATCTTTCCCCACCATGACACAAGCCTACAGACACTATAGGTATCCTCAGATGCATCAAAAATTTTTATTTATATCAGTGCAAAGGGGTTCTAGAGGAGAAGTGAATGTTTTAGAAACTAATTAGGCTGAAAATATTCTTTCACGGTTGCAATGGTGTTGGAACGCCTCAGCTCTTGCCTCACGTTTCCTCAAGCTCCAGGTTACTCAGGACAGGGAACATCCAGCCTAAAGAAAATTCCACCTCTTTTCTCTGACTCAGAGGGTAAAGGAGAGCTCTGTTATTTGAAAAAGCAGCAGGTGTCTCCCAGAACGAGAGGACTTGTGTGAACATTTCCCAAGGAAATCTTAGTTGCTAATACATACAGTTGTAATCACGGGTAAGCTTGTTTTAATCAGAAATCACCTAGGCATCAGTAATCATCTATTCTCAAATTCCCCAAAGCCTACCTCTCTAAACTCTTTCTTAAGAATTTCTAAAGGCATTTATTCACCTAGGTCTATGGAGTTTCCTGCAGACTTACAAACTGACTTCCGTGGTGACTCAAAATTCTGAGTTACAGACAATTTCTTGGTTTTCAGCATCCACTGACATCTGTCATGGTGCAAAAGAAATGTTGATATTGTGCTCTGAATAAGGCATGAGAAGCCTGTGATGCTGGTTTTTGTTCTTGTTGCCTCCTGTCTTCTCCGGTCTTCCATAAAGGAGAACGGGAAGGGGGGAGCCTGGATGTGTTCATTTTAAGGCTGACACTGTTTGACTTATTCATCATGAAGTTTGATTCAGATATGGTCATCTGCATACCATCAATGTCACAACACTTGTATTTTACTTCTCTTTCAGTCAATTTCTTAGTACCCTTTGACCAACATTTAAAAAAGAAAAACTCTTCACAATAGGGGTTAAATCACTAGCCTACATTATCGCCAATGAAATACTGGCTGCAAAATACTAAGTAGCCAAGAATGGCAAGAAAATTAGTGACTTCAGAAGATAAAACTTTACAGGTATGTCCTTTATGCTATGAACCTAGAGGAACCTGACTTTAAAAGAAGTAAAATTTTAGGTAGGCACAACTTTCTATTATTATTGTTTCCTCATCTTTTCAGAATTTAATTTACAGCACTAAAACAGCTTACCCTGCATTATGGTTTTGGAGGATGACCATGATAAATCTTTCATGGAAATAAGCTAAAAGGGGTAGTAAAGCAGATAAACATTAGATATGGCACATGGACATAGTGATCGTGCCTCATACTGACACCAAAACTGTGGGACGAAGAATGAATTATGTCTTCATTTAGATCTCAAATGTTCTCCAAATGTCCAAATGTTTTGTTTCCAGGGTGACACTATTGGGAGGTGGTAGACCTTTAATAGGTGGAGCCACTGGGGAGGCTTTTAGGTCACTGGGCGGGGTATGTCCTCAAAGAAGATTAAGGGACTCAGCCCTTCCCACCTTCACTTTTGCTTCTTGGCCATGAGGTGAGTGGTTTTACTATGACAGTGTTCCCCACCATTGCCATCCAGCAGCCCCACAAGCATAAAAGCTTGAAATGGAAAAGCTAATACCATGAGCCCAAATAAACCTTTCTCCTTATAAGTTAATTTCCTCAGGTATTTTGTACAATAGTGAAAAATGAGTAACCCAGACCATTGTGCATGCTGTCAAATGGATCAGCTACCAGAGGCTACAGGCAGGGAGCCAAGGAAACGTCCCAAATATAGGAGCAAAAGGTGGGACATCTTCCTTGAGTGATGACAAAAAAGCTGTCTCAAAGTTCAAGAGAACTGTTCTGTGAACACTAGGGAGGGCCGGGAAAGGTTAAAGAACTTGCTGAGTTCAGCAGAGTTCTCACACAGCTTCTCTTTTCACTTTCTTCATTATCCTGGGCAGCTCGCCATCATGGATGTGCATGGCTCAATGCAGCGACCCTGACAAGCTAGGATGGGGCACAAAGAAAAACCAGACACAGACAGAATGGGATGAGACAAAGAGAAGAGATTGAAGGGCGAGTCGCCTTCTGCTCACTTGAGAAGATGGACACTAAATGTCCCTGTTGGAAAACTCTTGCTTGAAGCACACTTATTTCTTCCTGATAGCTGGGAGTGTTCACCTGTCTCCATGAACTCGATGCCCCTCACTTACTCAGTTCTTTCTGCAGTGGAGTAGGATTAGGAAACAGAAGTAACACCGCCGAGGCGTCAGCTGTCACTTGGTACATTATCTCCTTGCTCCCAAGAAAAATATCCTGACTTCTCCATAATGTCTTTGTAGATCAAAATATTCCAGCTATCACGGTGCTCTTCACTGCCACGCATTGCTGCGGCCCAGTATCTGGGTCCTGAGTGAGCCCTGAAGCTCCCTGGACTCCAAGCTCCTCGTGTGTTAAGGGAAGGAAATGAGCTTGGATGGTCTAATGGTCAAATGCTGCCTGCTCTCTTTCTTTGGCAATTTGTCACAGGGATTATCCGTGTCTTGGTTTACTGTTGTATGGCTGGTTGGTTGTTCCTTGGTTCACTTGTTTGCACAGCTGGTTGAAATTTTATAGAATATTTTACATTTACAAAACACTTTGCATTTTAAGGCTGCATTGTGAGCAGCAAGGATGATATCACTCCCATCCCCAACTCACCAGTAGTAATCGTTCCTATACGTCCATAATTTAAAGATATATATATGTGTATGTGTGTTTATACATATATATATATATAAAATCTCCAAACTCCTAGCTGCAGATGTCTTACCTAGTGACTCAATATTCAGAACAAAGTCATTCAAATTGATAATGTGGATATAACCAGATCAATAACTCTATTCATATACTGAAGTGCATAGCCGGGTCAATTATTGTACCATAATACAGGTCAGTATGCTACAACGGTATCTTCTCTTTAATAACACTCTTAATATACATTTCCTCAAATAATCCACTATTTCAGTTCAGGTTGTCCCAAGTAACAAGAAAAAGTTCATTATATATATATATAACCTATAGTAAACTTATCTTTTCTGAACACTGCAATAAAATATATTGTGGCCAGAATTTGGTATGATCTGGATGGTTTAATTTCAAGTTTTCTGTGCTGGAATCACTGTACTTCACTCTAAGTTCTCAGGTCTGTCTATATTGGTTAGAGGAGCAGAATCCATAGAAAATTACATATATTTAATATTTAATCATTCAGGAGGCTTATTAAGAGGTTTACAGGATCAGAGAGGCCAGTAACTGCTCAGTGCAAGAATGTGGAGCCCCAGAACAAGAGGGATCCCATATGCAGCATCAGTTTGGGACTGGAAGGCTGGAAGCTACTGGAGAGTGGCTGATAGGAGTCCATGTTGAAAGGCAGAAGAAACGGGAGTCTGATGTCCATGGGCGATGGTGGTAGCAGTCACGCAGAGCTCCAGTAGAGTGGAGCTTTTAAAAGGGGGCCAGCTTCCTCTTCCTTCTTCCCCTTGCATTCCACCCAGGCTGCAGGCCTACTGGATGGTGCCACCCACAATTAAGGAAACCCTACAGACACCTCCACCAGTGTGTTTTGCTAATCTGCTAGACATCCTTTAATCCAGTCAGGTTGACAATCATGGTTAATGGTCACACTGCTCTTTAATCCAGAAAATTCTTGTCTATTCTTTTTTAATGTGATTTTTTTCTCACTTTGCATTTTTTTCCCCTTGCATTTTCTTGTTTCATCTTCCAAGTCTCTTGTCATTCTGAAATCTGTTGCATTTCGTTGTTTCTTTGTATGGCCCCAGGGCCATTTTCCCTGCCTCCCTACAATTACTGGAGCCCATAGCAGTGAGCACTACCTGTCTGTCCACTCAAGACACAAGACACTGCGAGCCAGCTTACAAGCATATACCTCTCTTTGTAGGATTCTGCACTGTTTCAGTCACGCTGAGATTTTCCTGTACTTCAGTCTCTGCTGTGTATCAATAAACAGAATTTTTCATGCACTATTTCTAAGGATTGGTAGGAGAAGGTAGCCAATTATAGCATAAGTTTCCAAGTTGTTAGAACTAGAAGGCCTTAACTAGTCCTTCAGTGGAGAAACGTGTAATTTAAACATACCTGAAAGAGACTGAAGAGAAGAAAAGAGAATCATAGTCACAAGTAAGCAAGCACACACACACATACACACATGTGCATGCAAAACTGCAGAAGATCAGAAACAAGGAGGAAATATTTAAAGCAGCTCATGCCAGGCATGGTGAAGCACAGCTACAATTCCAGCTGCTTGGGCTGCTGAAGCAGGCGGATCGCAAGTTCAGCCCTAGCCTTGGCGACTCGGCGACTTAGCAAGACCTTGCTCAAAATAAAATAAATTAAATATTAAAGAGGGCTGAGAATGTACATTAGGGCTCCCTCCTGTACCACAAAAAATACAATAAAATAAAATGTAGCTCATTGGCCAGACTATGCATCACATTGGACCAGGAAAAAAGAAAGTTATGCCCAAGAAGAGGGAAAAGTCATTACTTACAGAACAATTATACAGGCATTGCCAGATTTATTGTCAGCAATAAGAGAGGCCAGAAGGAAATAAAACATCTTTAAATTGAAATGGGAAAATAAGTGCAAATATAAAATGTTATACCCAGCTAAATAAAGTTTAAGAATGAGAGCAAAATGGAGACACCTTCTGAACAAGCATTTAGGGTGGTTCACTTAAAGACTTAGCTCAAAGAGATGCTAAAGGATATTCTCCAAGAAAATAGAAACTAACTCAGAAAGATGGAGTGGACTGGATTCTAGAATAACAGGAAATGTTGGTAAATCCAAATACGTGTAACAGGATTCTGAGTAAAACCATCAGAAACCTCATTATTGAAGCTAAAGAAAAAGAAAAAAACAAAACTGGGAAAGAGTATTAGCACACTCTTAGCAGATAACGTAGCAGCTGGTCTTGGAAAACAGCTTTCCTCAAATGAGCAGCTACACAGCTATCTACAGCCCCCCATTCCCTCCTTTACTCCAGCCAGAAACAAGATAGTGTAGGAAAGAGGGAGCAAATCTTCCACCTGCTTTGTGGTGAATACAACATGCTTGGAGACAGTTCTTTTCTCCACTCCATTTTGGAGGAAGGGAAATCTCCTCTCAGAGTCTGAGCCCCACATCCCTGGAAACACTCCTACAATACCAAGTTTTCATGTCTTCCCTTCTTCCCTTTCGTCACTTTTTTTTGTTTTTGAGTGCTGGGGATTGAACTCAGGGTTTTGTGCTCGCTAGGCAATGCTCTACCACTGAGCTAAATCCTGAACCTCTTTTGTTTGTTTCTTCAGACTGCTCTTTTCATCTCTCGGCAAACTTGGAGTCTTATTTCATAGAATGCACATTCAACCCACTATCAGCTTTTAAAAGGTCAATTCAAAAAATGTTACAAGTATCAACATAAACACATTCATTTGTCCTCAAAAAATTGTATTTTCTTGCTTTGTACATTGAAAAGCCCAAAAAGAAGGACTCAGCTATCATTTAACAGACTAAATTCCATTTTCTACTACAAAACACTAAGGATCCTTGAAAATATTTTTCTTCAAAGAAACATACCAAGTGAGCCTGAGGTATCTTACTAGACCAGAAAGTAAGGAAGCGATCCAAAGTGGGACAACTTGAACAAAGGATAAATGAATCCATCGAAAATAAAGTACATTTATCCAGTACTGGGAATGAACCCAGGACCCTCACACTGAGCTACATCCCAAGACTTTTTTTTTTTTTTTTTTGACACAGGGTCTTGCTTAAGTCATTAAGTTTCCCAGGCTGGGCTTAGGCTTATGATCCTACTGCCTCAGCCTCCCAGAGTGCTGGAGTTAAAGATGTGTACCACCGCACTCAGCCACACTCAGTTACGTTTCTAAAACTCACGCCTTTAGGGTAATATTAAAATCTATGATATTATTATGATATAAAAACTTAAAACTGTATTGAATATCATAGGAGGCTGATAGATTATGGACTCAAAATGAAAACTGGTAAAGAAAATCAAAGATTTGTCTTTCCATGTAACCATAGCACAAATAATTGATGAGAGAGTTTTTCTTTACAATGCACAAAGAATTATAGACTTTGGAAATCAAACTTTGAAATCCATAATGAAACAAATAAAGGCCTAAGACAACAGTTCCCATAAATATTAGAACTATCTGGGGAAATATCGATTGGTGATTTGATAATGAACTGAAATAACCTGAACCACTGATTTATCTTGGCATCAATGAGAAGGGGAAGCCCAGACAATATGCGCTATTTTGTGACACAGAAGGAAAGATACAGCACGGTGATGAAGTATTCTTATCTAAGCCCAAAGCAAGTATGAGTAGCTTAAGTCTCTAGATTTTACTACCAACTTAAATGCCATGAAGTTTGCCCAGAACAGGGAGAGGTGACTAGGAAAGCCAAGTCCACCAAGCTCTCCATAAACTTAAATCACTCCATAAACTTGAAGAAATTACAGAAAGGTGTCTATCCTCAGTTATCTACCTGTAAAGATAATTAATGATGGTAATCACCTCTTACATTTGCTCTGAAAATAAACTGATCCAGGCATATCACATAGCTTAATGTCTGTTCCATTAATAACAACTAAATAAATACCAGCTATTGTCATTATCGTGATCAGCAATGTTATTAGTAACTATGATAAAGGAAAACCAAACACTGTATTATGAACAATATATTTTATTTCGCAATACTGGAGGGTGATGATAGTAATGACAATGGTGGGCCGGGGATTTAGCACAGTGGTTCGAGTGCTTGCCTGGCAAGCTCAAGGCCCTGAGTTCGATCCCTGGCACTAAATAATAATAATAATAATAATAATAATAATAATAATAATAATAATAATGATGATGATGACAATGGCGATGATGATGATGATGAAGAGCTAGGAGGAAGAGGATACAGGAGAGGGAAAGGATGGGGGATCAGGTGGTTACTTTCCTCTGTTCCCTTAAATTAAATTTCATATATTTAGAAACTCTTCTTCCAGGACAGCAGGGAATCGCATCTCAGTCATGACTGAGGCTTGCCTTCCCGACTTCTCAGGATTGGTTACGTGTTCTGTGTTACACACAGTCCCGAATAACTGTGGGAGAGCCATTGTTTCCTACTTCACACTCTAGAGGTCTGAGGCCCTTGAAGCACAATGGCCACATCACCACGCTAACTTTCCTGAATGCTCCAAGCACAGCGTTCGGTTTCCACACACAGCATTACTCCTGTTACAGATCCCCACTCTGCTTCCCAGGAAACGTCACAAGGAAGCCGGGTACTGACTATCGCTCTTAACCACACCCAGGACCAATAAACCTTTTCCTTCTACCCGGTACATAAGTATTTCGGGTAGCATCAAAATCTGTCTCTCATAATCCCACCCAGATGACTTTTTAGAAACAATGACCTTTCTCATTATAAGCATTACAGTGTGGAACCATGTTTTTCTTTCTAATTATTTTTACCCTGCAGAGTAAGTGAACAAGTAATGAGACCCTGACAAGTGTGGAAAATTGGACTGAACAGGGGACACAAACAAAAATGGACTATCAGCAGGGACAAGAAGCCAGCAGAGTACCTTTGCAGAGGTCACAGGTAGTTCTGAGAGTCTGCCTCCCAGGGTTGGATTGTCAACAGCAGGTTTTCTGTTTCAGCAAATGTTGAATAAGAAGCCAGGCACCAAAGTCCCAAATACAAGTCATGACCTCACTGTCTCTAAGTTCTGTGTTCATTTTACTTCTTGAGCTCCAACCAGTTTATTTTCTCCCATCTATTTATGGCAGCCCTAACAACTCATACACAGCCTCTGGCGACAAAGAGAACTGAGCCTAAGAGGGAAGCAGAGTAAACAGTCAAGTGCACCCTGTGTAACAACAGGTGAGGCGATGGGTGAGATGTCTAGCACTATCTCAAGGTGGGCAATAATTCACAGCTGGATTTGTTAAGGACTCTTGGAACAGAACCATAATGCCCAAGATGCTTACCAGCACCACACTTTCTCTCCTTCTCTAATCACCATCACACGTCACAGCCACACTTCCCGCCCCAAAGGATTGTGCTCCAACATCTGGCATTACTGGGGTGCACCTGACCTTGTGTTCAGACATAGGATCCCCAACCCACTCAGTCATCTGTACTATCACAGTCTGTGCAGCATTAATACAGAGTAATTTAAAGGTGGATCTGCTTTAAAATCATCGCTGAACGACTTAATGGGTAAAAATAAGATGCTGGTTAAGAGTAGCAATGAGAATTACCAGTCAAGTTGTGCCCATGCAGGGGTGTCTACGCCTTCTGGTTTCCTCTGTTCATCAAGCTCTCTAAAGCACCATTCAGCCAAAGCTATTAATACTTGAAAGAGTCAAAAATGTTGTCCAAGTAAGAAGGAAAAAAATGAAAACATTGCTTCTGACTAACAGTTAGACCCGTTGATTGAAAAGTTAATTCAGTGATACAAGCTTTCAATCATTCTCTAGAATGTGTGCCAAATATTTCTTTGACCTTTTCTATTTCCCTTGGTGGTATATATAGTCAAGCCTCAGGCACCCAATCACGTCTCCCCACCTTTTACCTCTTGTTCCTACTCCATAAAAAAGGAAAGCAAATATCTCGCTGTGTTCAGTGTGAGGAAGCTGTCTACATGCTAATTAGCTAAAGTCACCCTCAAGTTTAACTTGATTCCTTTTTTCCTTGTGTATGTAAAATTCGTTTCTATTTTCAAATTCAGCATCTTTGAATTGTTTGCAGCAAGCCTTGCCTGAGCAGAAAGCAGATCCTTGGGAAACCAGAGGAATGGAAGGGAAAAGAGCAATGGGTTGAGAAAGATGTTAGGTTTTGTTTTCTAGAGTCTGAGTAGATTAGCTCATTGCCCCAGTTTCTGGCCCACTGGTCTGTGGAATGAGCACCCCTGGGTCACTCCGGGTTCTGCGCCACCGGCTGGGCTCCAGCTCCACCCCTTCAGTTGCTGACTTCATTCCTGCACCTGAGGCAGCCTTCCATTTATTAAGATAGATTGAGGTAGGGAGGATTTTTAATTGTATAGCATATACACTGTCCATATTTATTTATCTGCTAACAACTAATTCATCAGTAAAGTCAAAGGAAAAGTTCTTTGATCCCAAAGGATAAAACTTCCCCTTACCCATCAATCTTCATCTACTCTACTGTAATTATGGATTATTTACCCAGATCTCCTCTCCCTAGCAGTTCACAGCAAAGACATCCATCGCTAACAAATGAAATAACATACAAGGTGATTTGTCATTACTACAGGTCGTTAAGCTCTTAAGTGTTCAAACTTGTCCTTTCTACAGTAACCGTCTTTGCTGTAGTGCTGGTCCATGGAAGACTTGGGAATTTGGTCTTTGTTAGAAAGGAAATAATCTGCTGACATTTTCAGCTATACCCATACCCACTCACCCACAACAAATCTCACAGGCAAAACTCATAATGAGAAAACTAAATCAGAAAGATTAACTATGGTTTGGTCAAGACAAAATAAAATTGTGGAAGGAGTTGTTTTTAATAAAAGGAATTACGACTTTTATAGGAAGTTAAAGGATGTCGACATTTTATTGATTACGGCTTCATCTGTTGCTGTGATTTTCTATTCTCTGTCGGTCCTAATGGGGAGGGTGAAAATATACAGAATACCGTCTTGTGGCTGAGACCTTGGCCGCCGTCCTGGAGAGCCCTACAGGAATGCATGCATCCTGCCTCCTCCAAGTTTCCTCCTGAGAAAGTGTACCTGTGCTGCCCTCTAACGGTTGTCACCTCACAGGTTCAAGGTTGCCAGACCTGAGCTATGGCACACCTTGTCAGGCACGTTGCCTGGTATGAAGTGCGGAAGGCAGACTCTAAATCAACTCACATTGTCTCTTCCAAATGAATTACCATCATCTAAGCAGCATGAGAACTGTTATTTTTCCACATCTGTATTTGACTTGAGATATTTTTGAGTTCTCAGAAGCCAATACCATATACTCTTTTATTAATAGATTATGGAGCAAGAAGGAGCCTGCTCTCAATTATAAAAGAAAATATATTCTCACTGAGAACAAAGATCTTTTTCAGGAACCAAGCAGGACCTGCAGTGGGCCGCAGTGCCCTGCAAGGGAGCTGATGTTCTACCCCATTCATTTCTACCTGTATGCAGGTATGTATGTGTGTCTATATGAGTGTTTCTCTTTTAAAGCTGGAGCCTCATTAACTTGAGTATTTTAAACTGTTTTGGTTGATTCCCTATGCCAGATTTCTTAATGCCATTTGCATAGTCAGCGTCACTCTGTCAAAAGTTAAAACCAAATTCTTAATCCAAGATTGACAGTTTGAGCTTCCAGATTTCCTACATTTAGACCTAGATTTTAATTGACTCCAAAGAGCTAAAAGAAAAGTAGAGAAAGCATTATGGCTTGGATGGGTTTGGCACACTTCTCAACACAGAGACCTGACCTTCGATTACCCCTGAAGTTTGACAAAGGAAAGAATCAGCTTATAATTACAGGCGAGTGAAAATAGGAAGGCTCCCTCCACACAGCCCGGGGAAGACCTGCATCTAAACTAGTTGATCAAGTCACATAAATATTAATAACACTATTTAAAGTGGCTTGTGGTTCTACCAGCCACGCCTCAGTCAGAGAGACTTCTATAGCCCAGCTGCTAGTCACTGTCTCTGAGATCCATTTATAAATAATTGAAGTGTTTAGTGTGAAATTACCACCCTGTATATGAAAGAGATCATTGTACAAGTGCCCGTCAGATGGGAAATCCCAAATTACTGCTAGATTGAGGATGAGGTAGAGCATTTTATCTCTCTCTATGTGTGTGTGTGTGAGACACACATGCACATAGATGTTTGTATGTACATCAGCAATCTCCTATAGGAGAAAGGGAGAGAAGAATGGTGTTTTAATTGTTCTTTCATCTCCTTCAAGTGAGTGGTCTAGGTCAAAGCACTGGCTTTAACCCAAAGCCCCTGAACTTTCTTCTTGCTGAGAAAACTGGATTACAGTAAAGGAGAAAGAAAATTGAGAAAGGCAGAAGCGAAATGTCAGAGTGTAATAGCAACATATTACAACATCACAGAAGCGTGTTTTGAACAGTTAAAGAAAAAATGAGCTCACACACATAAAAAGAATCCCCAGTAACATTATTTTAAGAGCTACAAAGAAGGTAAAGTGCGCTAGATACCAAGAGAAAGAATGAAGTGTTGCAGCTCTTAAATCAGAAATGATGGTTTCTGAGCAGGTGGGGGAGAATCCAGGTGGCAAAATTCATCACCTTGCACTGCGCAGCAGTTTTGCATTTAGTCATTTGATTCAAGAATGGAAAGATAACCATTGTGTATTTGGCCGACAAGTGCCAAATCCAGATGGAGTGAGTTTTTTGGTTTACAAATTGCAAGATATCCTCATTCTTATCTCCCCCAAACAGATTACATTAATTCAGAAATGAAGTTCAAGTCTGAATTTATAAACAATTAGCTCCTTACAACCAATTTCTTAAAGATGCTGATGAAAGTACTTTAAAAAGGTGAGTGTGAGACTGTAAAAAAATAAGTAATGTATTTTGCTCTTCAAAATTTTCCTGAGATACCTCATTGTTCATTGTAAGAAAACATTACTTCCAAAGCACGTATTTTTTAACGGCAATTATTTATTGAGAATCTTTCCTGTTTAAAGTAATGTGCCAGACTCGGGGCGGGCAGGGGGTCAGCAGAGATTTATAAAGTAGTGTCTCTGGCCTCAAAGAGCTTGTAGCACACAGGGATATTCTGGTGAAATAAATCTATGTTCCTACATTGATTTTTGGATCATATCTAATTCAAGAGAATTCTAGACAACTCCCTCCAATAGAATCTGCTCAGTTCCTATTGAATCATAAATATGGGAAATGCAAAAGAGTTTTTTTAAATATAAAATATTGCTGGAAAGAAAGAAAAGACACTAATGATAAAGGCTGAACTCACAGCTCCAGCAACTTCCCCCTCAGATAACATTTGAGCAACTTGGAAGAACCATGTACAGTTTCTCAGAATAGCAAGAAATTCTGAGAAGGAGAAGACAGAGTTCAATTGTTCTATTTAACCTCCGGACCCAAGCTGTCAACGGAGAGACTTCTCACTGGACTGGGACCTCAGATAAGGGAAAATGCGAAGAAAAGCTAAAGCATGTTTCTGGTATATTCAAAGGCTGTATTACCTGAAACTACTAAAATAGGCTGATGCCGAGACAGCTGCTATAATTGAAGAAATATCATTTACCTCATCAGCTCAGCTCACATCCTTCTCTCAGCTGTATTCAGTTAGTGAGCTAAACGTTGGTACCATCCTGGCTTCCAGTCAGTGTGCTCAGTCAGGCTATTCAGCTGATGCGTTTCCAGGCTTCCACACATCTCTGGGTCCCATAGAGAATGTGGGGGTGGCACACATGCTCTCCCTTTCTTCACATCCAGCTTCCCCTGGGAATATGACATGCATCTTTGGTGGTGTGATGTGGGAGGTGAGGGGATTATATCCTCTCAGGCAGCTGTTCCGTGCTTGGATGAATGTTAGAACTATCAAGGATATTGGCAGGATGCGGAGAGATCCTTGGAAAATGGAAGGTGGAAAAGGCTAGAGAATAGGAGCACATTTCCATCTGCTTGTTGCTTCATTTACTTCCTCCATTAGTCTTAGCATGTCACTGTAAAGTCCTCTAACTGATTTTCTAGCCATTGCCTTGTTTATTTCATCTCTTATTCTTTGCAACATTGCTCTGAGATCCTACATGGGTTTCGTATCTATACCATAGTTGCTCCAGAGGTCACGGCCTTTCGTAGGAAGGTGATTTCACCGGAATTATTGCTAGATAGGCAGACAGGCCCTGTGCATTAGTGCATCTAAGCCAGCTACCTCATTATTCCATTCTATCTTGCTCTTGCACAGTGGCTCAAACTATAACCTCTCCAAGAACATGGAGCCAGATTCAAGAATTTAAAACCCTGGAGAGATTCAATGTCAGCTCCATCCATAGACTCTCGTGGGTCAGTCAAGGAAATGCCCCGTAGCACAAAGATCTGAAGGTGACTAGGCAGCAAAATTCTACCTTGTTCATTTGATTAGCCTGTCGGTTCTTTTATTCTCTCTTTATATGAAGTTACATGCATGGTTGAAGAGAGACAATTTCCCTGATAAAGATGATTATTCTGACCTTGGGGAGCTCGGCAAAGAAAACGTGACTGATCCGTTCTCCTGGGTTCCCACATAGCTCCTTGTCACTTTAAACATGCTCCTATTTGGGAGGAAATACCCACAGCTCCAGGTAGACACCCACCTGGAGAGCACATCATCTGGAAAAGTTGATGAGCCATGCGCCATCAAATCAAGCGCCAGGTGCCCCCTAATTTCCCTCTCTGATGATTAGACACTCACCTTTTTGATAGACCCAAATCTCTGCCGTGCTGTGAGAGCCTTGACAACAGGAAGTACTTCATTTTTAGAAATGCAGGCCCTGGCACAGGATCTAGAACAGTTTCTCTCCAGGTGAGTTGACTAACACCGCATTTCCTGTATCACAATGTTACGATCCCAACAATATAAATCAAAGTTTTGTTTCTTAATTCCTATCAACTAAACAACAATAAAACACTTAGAGTATTATTGATCTACAAAGGGAAATATTCATGGATGAATACAGATACATGAACTAAAATTAACTAAAAGGACCAGCTTTACTTCTGTTAGGAAGTGGCTTTTAACCCCCCTAAAAAATATTAAGCCCCACACGATAAATGATGAGACTTTAATTTTACCATTTCCTGACATTTACCAGCATCGACATAGCAATCTTAATATAAC
The DNA here is from genome assembly GCA_004026905.1 of Hystrix cristata. Classification (NCBI taxonomy): domain Eukaryota; kingdom Metazoa; phylum Chordata; class Mammalia; order Rodentia; family Hystricidae; genus Hystrix; species Hystrix cristata. The sequence goes on along the minus strand of PVJO010002707.1, from coordinate 85,882 downwards.
AAGGGTCCAGAAGATATTTGTATCATTTTTTTCTTAATGAAAAAGGAAGATGTACAGTTTGGGAGGACAATATTTAGTCCATTCAGTTTCATCACGTGGAGCTGCAATGTGCCTTAGCGCTGAGCACCTTGGTAGTCACGTTGCATACCCAGGGCCAGCTATGCTTTTAGGAAGAACCGAGGGCCTCTAGCTGACTATAATCTTAACCTCTGGAGTGTCTTAAGCACTGAAAATATAAAGTGTTTAAAAATAGGCTAGATGCATGTGTTTGTTATGCTTACAGAGAGCTAGGCAACACGTGACCTTTCCAAAACCCTTCAACAATAGAATTCACAGGAAAAAAAAGAGTTCCTTGCAATTAAATAAGATATTGCCCTTGAAAATGTTTGGTAAACATCAGTGCACCAAGACTCTCTCTCCTATCATTAGCATACTTTTTTGTGTTTAAAAGTTATGTGAGATATCCTGGCTTTACCTCTTCCACTGGGCCAGCTAAGTGTAGAAAGCGAACCGCATAAAAATTAGCAAATCACTTACATTTTTGCAGCCTCGGTTTCCTCTTTTTAAAGTAAAAAGGACAAATATCTATTACTACTGGATATATTCAAAGTATTAGTGTAATATTACTTTTACATATTGCCATGTACTTTAAGCGAGATTATCGACACATTTGAAACAGATAACAGATATAAACAGATATTAAAATAAAATTGGTGCTCACATAGTTTCTATATATATATAATTTTAAAACTTTTAAGAGCAAGATAAAATTTCTATACCTACTAAAGAAAATATAAAGACTCTTAGGTAGCCTATAGCACCAATGAACAAGAAAACCTGTTCATCCCTCATGGCCTCTCCATCTTGATACTAATATTCAAACTACCAAGAATTGGAAGAATAAAGGCTGTACAGAAAACAGACTTACGAAAGGGACAAGAGAGATAATGAAACGACTGATGAAAAGAGAAGGGATAAGAGGTAACATATTTTTCTTTTCTTTCCTCGTAGCTAAGTGAAAGCTGTACCAATTCACACACAACTTCTTTTTGTCCACAGCTTCTTTTTGTCCCTGTGCACAACTCAAAAACAATTTAGTTTAATAAAGTTTTCTCCCTCAAGATCAATAGTGGATTGAGATGAAGCAATAAATATCCAGTTCAGTAATCTTAACAGTGGTAATAGCAAAATGATAATGGCAAATATTTTGGCTTCAGCGCTACTACCAGGCTGAGAACTGTGCAAACCAAATAGATTGTGGCATGGGAAAGCATAGTTCTAGTCCACCAACTTTATAATAAAAGAATTCTATGGACTTAGTTCCCACTAAATTTATGTAATTTATATTTATATCAAACAAAACAAATGCTAAATTTGGGAGACAGTCTCAGTCAATGTAGTTAGTGTTTCTCTAAATTGTTGGACATGTCTCACCGTTCACTAGTGTACTCTTTGGCCATATCTAAAGAAGGAAGGTAAAATTTAACTCTCCAAGCATGTAGGCAATGCCAACTGTATTTGTTTTTTGGTTCTACTATTTCCTGACTGATTAGCCTTTTAAAATATGGTACTTTGGACTAATCCACAATCTAATCAGTTCTCACTGGAGATTTGGGGTTTGGAACCTCCTTCAAATGATTAAGTCCACAGTGAGAAGAAATAGAATTTTAAAACAGCTTCTATCGTGCAAAAGAAACTGGTTCTTGACATTCAGATAATTTAAGAGCAATTTTTAATGTTACATAAGGAGACATTTTCAAGCCTCTAATTGCTCCAAATTTATCAGATAAAAAGTCTTTATCATCCATTTTGACCCCTTCTCTGACGTCGGCAAAGAATGCTATAACTGACCATCACTGCTCTCAATTCTGAGCCATTAAAAAAGCTGCTGTTCGCCTTTCACTGTAATTGCACCATTTTCTTCCTGATCCCTCCAACTTCTGCAGATATGCACCGTAGAACCAAAGAGTTGCTTCAAGTACAGCTACGTGCAGGGAACAGTACACATCACTTAGAATATTATTTGTTATTTTCATATATTTATAGTGAGGAGAAAATTGCAGACAGCTCTATTCTTAAATCTCAATGTCTTATTTCTTTTCCCTTTACCCCAAAGATCATTTACAGTAACTTAGTTTGCTTACTTACATTTATAGTAAAGATGAGATAATCAAAGGATTTCAGATCTGTCCTAATGCTGCCAAACACATCAAAACTGAGTCTTGTTCTTAAAGCATTTGAATCCACATAAGAAGCAGAGAGAAGACAACTGTGTTTGAGCCCTGGAATTAGAATAAGCCTTGAAACAGCTTTAATATCTGTTGTCATTTACTATAATTTGGGGCTAATTCTTAATGTCAGCCTTGACCACGGTGTGAAAAAAAAATTGAATCCCTATTTCAGTGGACCTCATAACTGACCAAATAGTTGAATACCAGTACCTAATTTAAGAAATCTCATATTATGTTTTCGTCATTTAGCACAGGAACATGTCTTATTTCATGCAATCTCTGTAAAAGTTAGCACTTAGATTTGAAAAATGAAGTTATTTTAGCACAGAATCAGCTTTAGTCTTTAGGAACACCCATCCTTCCTTCTATAATAAAAATGATTTTGTACCATATGAAACTCTGCATCAAAACCATGGGCCTGGCAACAGGAAGAGTCTGAGGGAAGGGGCAGAAATACTGTCTCCTTGTCTCGTCTCCAAAGTTACTAGTCTGGGATTCACTTAATCTTTTTTAAAAATTGACCATGCCTTTTTTGTGAAAGACAATCGAAAGAATGGGCTTTAAGTCCTTTCTGGCTAAGACTTTTAAAACGTGAAAAGCTATATGGGATCATTATTAGTATATCTTGAATTTCTTGAATTAATGTAGTGTCAAAGATACAGCCAGGCATTTATTACAAAAGCAGTAATGACAGATTTTATTAGTAATAAACACTGCAATAGGGGAGAGAACCAGCAACTTCATCAAAACAGAAACCAAAACAAACCAACAAAAAACAAGAGATTTTCCAAATGCTAGACTCATGTGCTAATGAAAAAAGTACTAAAGGGAATTAAGAGGAGAAGGGAGGCCCATGGCTAGGCCATCTGTGTTTGCTAATCGGTAATTTTCCTATCTTTAGGAAAGAGGTAGTGACTACAATTTGTAGCGAAGTATTCACCCTTACAGTCCCAGGGGCTGGAAGAGAGTAGGAATAACCTCCCTGGGAGTCTACATTTCAGAAATGACTCCAAGATTTTTGAAAAGACAATTTGTATATCTCAAGTTGAGCACAGTGGCACATACCTGTAATTCCAGCATTCTGGGAGACCGAGGCAGGAGGATCACAAATTCAAGCCTAGTGTGAGAAATTTAGCAATTTAGCAAGACTTTGTCTCAAATAAAACACAGAAAATGGGCTGGGGATGTAGCACTGTATGAAGGCCCCTGGTTTCAATCTCCATTACAAGGAAAGAGAGGGGAAGGGAAGGGAAGGGAAGGGAAGGGAAGGGAGGGAAAGGGAAGGGATGGAAAAAGGGAAGTTACATCTCAAAAGCAGAGAAAGCACTGATCTTGGTCAGCATCTTAAAAATGGGTGAGGTGGAGTCATCCTAGAGATACAACTTTAAGCTGCTAAAAGACCTACTAAAGGTTGGTCAAAAATGTTGGTCCTTTGTCAAGAGAAATGGACAAATGTTGGACATTCTTAACCATCTGGCATCTTGGAAGAAACTAAAGCTCACATTCTTGGATGAGAATACTTTCTACCATAGTACAGAATTAAAATTTTAGAAGGTACAAGGAGAGTCTACTTATGTAACAGTTTATTTCTGCTACATATACAAACTTTTAGAGAAAGGAAAAAGAAAAAAAAATGTTGGCCCAAAATACTGTAGCCAATGGCTCCATCTACCTTATTATAGCTCTGTCTAGAGGTATTTAAATATCTATAGCCGCATTTCTCTTAAATGCCTAACAGTCAAATGTTCTGCCCATTATAACACTATTTGCCCATAAGAAAAATGAGTCAAATATGACACTCTGGAGAGCCATAGCAGAGAATAACAAGCCTATTTGATTTGTACTAATAATCTAAATCTTCACATATTCTTATCACCTTTTCTAAAATGAAGAATTTCAAACTGAGAGAACTTGAGAGGGCATTTCTCTGTAAAATCTTATTTGGCTTTCATGAAAAATTTAAATGTGAGTTTTTGTAAATGCAAATGACAATATTAAAGGTGCTCAATATATTCAAAGAGCAGATTGATATTTTTTCATGCAATAATGTTAATGTGCTGTACCTTCTACAGCGGTACCATAATTAAACCTGTTGGCATTTCCATTTTAAACCTAGTCATAAAAATTCCCTCTGAGCTATAATCTACAATTCCAAGACTCAAACCAGTAGTTTCTACTGTTTAGGAACAATATTTGAGAAAGTTTTAGCAGGGGGTCAAGTTCTAAAAAGGTAAAACATTTAGCAGAATTTTTGCTTTATTTCTCTCTAGACACTTATTTGCTCTCTGAAAACTAATTTCAATCTAATGTGTGATGTCTATAAATAGGAGATACACAGAGCCCAAGAACAAGACTCAAGCTTACATCTGAGACAGAAAATGTAGTTTATTGTAAACTGATGTGTCTGGTTTCATTGGGTTTAGAGCTTAAGTAATTTGGGAGAGCAATTAAAAAAAAACCCGGAATTACAGATACAAAATTAGAAATGAAAGTGACTGTTTAGAATGATAAAAGTAATCACAACAAGCTACAAGGTTTAAAAGGCTGACAAATAAATCCCTAAAGATAACAAGATACGCTCGTAAAATTAGCTGTTTCAATATTCCAGCACCTTTTTCTCACATATTTTGGCTACAAACTTCTGATCATCTCTTTATATAACAAAGAACTTGTAATATTATTATGCATTACAGGAAGAATTTTATCAATCTTTACCATCACATTGGCTCATTTTTCTTTAAAAGCCTAGATAATGAGTATTTTAGTCTTTGCAGGCTCCACAGTCTCCATCATAACTATTTAGCTCTCTCATCATAGTGAAAAAGCAACAATGCTACATAAGCAAATGAGCAAGTTAGTGTTCTAATAAAACATATTTGTGGACCTTGAATTTTGAATTTGTCATATTTTTCATATGTCATATAGTCTTATTTTTGTTTTTCCCCAATTATCTCCAAATGTGAAGATATTTCTAAGTTTATAGGCCACTCAAAACCAAGAAATACAGTTTGCTTCGTTGGTTTAACATTGGTTGATAGAATTTTTTTTTATTAGTGACACTTTTTAACAGCTGCTTTCAACTTATTAAATTGTTGTTAGCAATATATATATATTTTATGAGAGTTGTCAAAAATTTTAAAAATCCTTTTACATTTGCATATTAAAGGGTTTTTTCTTCCACAATTGCTTTTCAAATTGATAATATTTACTAATAAGTCTGTAATAACTTGAGTGTAAAGTTATAATATAAATTTATTATATTTTCTATATTATGCATATTTACCCGTGGAGTTCCTTGTAACACCCAATGGGTCAATGTCTCCTCAAGTGGACTCAGGAGGCAGAAGATTGCTAACTCTGAGGAGTCAAAAGGTCTTGAATATGAGATGTTTTGCCAGCTTGAGCAGAGATGGACCTTAAGGGGGGTGGGGGAAAAGAGGAAGCTCCCTAGGGGACAATCAGATAATGGTTAATTATTCAGCCAAACTGTCATCATGCCTTGCTTGCTTGCTTTGCTATCTAAAACAAACATCTACACTCAGCAATAGCCTGTGCCTTTGATCCTTGATAAATCTGGGAACTTGGGTCGGTTCAGGGCTTCACTTCATCCTGGTGAAGTCCCCTGACCCCCTGCCACCCCGATAAAGATGTTCCCTGTCTCGCACATCTTCGTTCATCTAACAGTGTTTGCTGGCCTGAAGCTGGCGTCTAGCATTGCATCACCTAGAAATTTTAATATTCTTTCAATGTGTTCATATCATTCACTCATATGTTTAATCTAAGAACATATTTACGATTTTTATTAGAAATACTTACTATTTCTAATTACTAAAAATATTTACTATTTTTATTAAAAATGTATCACCCTTTCTCTTAATTATCACTTTTCTTGTGTTCTGAATAGTTTTATACACTCAGTGCTAACATAATTTCTACTTGTTTCATCATGTTGATCACTTGTTTCAGATTTTTTTTTATTCTTAAATTTCTCTCAGTTCTTTAATGTACTTTAAAGACAAAGAAAGATCCATCATATCAATTTCTAACTTGAGCTCAGTTTCTTATTTGTTCTATTAAAACATTCAAGAACATCTTTTCAAATTACCTGACACCTTATATCAAGATGACACGTGGTGGACTGTGGCGGCATCCCAGGAAACCACTGCCCTGCCAGGAGAGCTAGCACTCAGGTAATTGAACAAAGAAGTGACTGAAAAGCACCTAATAGTCCCATCAAGTGCAATGAGTGTGTTTTCTAGGTAACTACACCTTAGCCAGGTACCAAACAGCCACCCCAATGCTGAACAATGTGAGGGAAAGAGGCAACAGGAATGAAAGAGATTGGAAAGAGACACCGATTTTTGCTAACTATATAACCATTCTCAGACCTTACTGTGGCCCTCCTCTGGCCTTGAAAGCTGTTTGCACATTTGTTTGCCTTCATTAGTCTCCTGCTGAACCCACCTCTGATGGTTGCTAGAAGGTCTGTCCTGCGGCCAGGCAGTCATCTGCAGCACCACCCACCACCTTCTCCTGCACCTTCTACCCACAAATGCAAGAGCTACCATCAGCCATCATACTCCAGAGGAAACAAATGAAAACATGCAGGTCTCATAATTACATACCAGGCTGTTGTTTAATACAGAAAGTAATTATTCAACCCTTTTTAAAAGAAAAAATTAGAGAAGTTATCTCCTGAGATTTTTGAATATGATTTATATGCTTAGGACATTTTTAACACAAAAATATGATAGAAAATCTTATATCACAATTACATCATAATTACAGATTCTAATTTAATTATGTGATTGCACATATTCTTTTATTCTAAGAACTGTAACAGACAGGAACTAAATAGCACAATGAACTAATAATGTTGTGGAGGAAACAAGGAATACATGAAGGCTCTCGTATAGGAAAAGAATATTGAAAAGATAGCTTACAAGCTTGTAAAAAGAGTCCATTCTGATTTAAGATAACTACAATCTGCTCATTGCCTTCTCTATCTTACCAGACATTCCTTTCACGAGCTTCCAGTGCAAAAAACAAAACATTATAAAATGAAAGTTTCAGGTTTTAGCATCTTCATAGGTTAGAAAGCCACCAACGTGTTCCTGAAGATTTCCATAAAATTCCCTTTGTGTAAATGGAGTCATTTGAGGGTTAATTAATCTGCAGTTCAAACCTCTCTCTTGTCCTTTCTTTCAAATGTTTCTTTTAGCTTTAGGGTCCTCCTGAAATATGTCTAGTCCTAACCCAAAAGCTTTTGAACGTCCATTGTTTCCCTAATATAAACCTAATAACTTTTTTCACTACTGTGATTATCCATGTAAAGGATAATTAACTCCAAGCAATTACTATTTTTTTAAAGACTTCGATACTATGGCAACAGTACAGGTACACTGAAGTGTATTTTACATTCTATTAAGCTAAGTGTTATATTGAATTTTAAAATACATGCCCCCAGGTCTTCCTGGATTTGAAAAAATTAAAATACAAGATATTAGATAAAATATAAACAAAGTCAGATAATTTAAAATAATAGAAGTGTTATTCATGTTACCCCCAAAATACTTTATTCTTCAATTTTAATTCTTTTAAATTATAAGCTTTGGTTCTTTGAAATTATAAGCTAGCCTATGTCATTTACAATGTGGTTTACTTTTTAAACTTCAGTATATGTGCAGCGTAAAAATGAAAATGTCTTTTCTTTCTTCTTTTATTTACGTATAAATGATCATTATCATGCCATCCTTACCAAGATACATTTTTACCTTGTAGAACTAATGGCAGTATTAGGAACACAACTTAATTAGAGACTAAAATAATGATATTTTATAATTATATTCCCCATTATACTTCTTTATCTATCATAATTACATTAAGGAGTTAATTTTATGTGCAATTCTATGGTCTGAATAGCAGACATTTTCCACACTCTGTAGAGCTTTAGGGAATATATTTGGAGAAAATGCTTAATTAGGGAACAGTGTGAATTTTGACATCTTACTTCACGGATCATAGAATACTCTTTTGCTGACACATAACTTCAACAGTTTGATGAACAGAAAATCATATTTTCTCTGATAGTAAAAACAGTATTACAGAACACAAAATGGTGAGAAACAAATTTTTTTGTTTTATTTATTTTTAATAACTGTCATCTTGCAAAATAAGCCAAAATTATCTAATAGCACTGAAAAAAGAATTTGCACTAAAATAGACCACTCATAAAATGTGGTAACTATCAAGTGGATAAAAACAACTTGGAGTCTGAGAAGGTCTGATTTTAGTTGGGAATAAGTTTGGGGCATAAACATCATGCTTCAGGAACTCCAAAGCCATCCTGCCCTTTTTCCATTGGTACTGTCCATACGGGCACTTGTGCTATGAGTGATTGCACAACGAAGAAAGTGTCAAAATTCTAGACTTGTTAGGTAGGTCTTCAAAAAGTCATCCAATAGGATTTATGCTAACTGATTCAATTTTTTCATTTTTTTTTTCCTGTACTTGGCCTTAGTGGAAATCGCTGACACAGCATTCTACTATTCCAGTGTCTCATTTATAAGCTGTTAATTGGTAAAATGTTACTAATTTATGGTACTGACACTGATACATATATAGATTCTGTCCATCAGCTTTTTAACAATTTAGGTTTTTCCTTATATTCTACTGTTCAGTGATTTCATATTTTCAGGCATGTGCCTGTACATGTGGTTCATTCTCATTCCCAAGTTTTATGCATTACAGCAACACAGCGAGAGCTGTGGTTGGTGCTCTTGCCCAGCCACATATGCCACAAGATCTTGTTGTAATTACATTCAGTCATAGCACACTGTAAAGTATATACTCTCATAACATACAATGTGTGATCAAAATCTATAGTGAATGTTTAAATTTTTATTTATTTTTATTCATTTATTTATTTATTTATTTATTTATTTATTTATTTATTGGTGCCAGGGATCAAACTCAGGGCCTTGTGCTTGGAAGGCAAGCACTCTAACCACTGAGCTAAACCCCCAGCCCCTTAAATTTTTAAAAATGTGTTATAGCATGATTAATACACCTCAAAATCCTCCTCCTTGCTTGGAACACATTTATCTCTTCATTCTTGCCATTTTTTTAAGCGTTCGGAGAGTCCTCTTTCCTGAGTGTATTTACAAGGCATGATCAGAAATACTCTGAATTTTGTTGCCCTGTGTCATCCAGCAGAAAGGTAGGCCCACGAAAACTTTACGGTGTGTCCTCACCTACCTTATTCATCAGCTCTGGCACTGGATAACTTCTGGCATTTCTCCAAAGTCAAAATGACCACAAAAGTTAAATGTTTGAATTGATTCAGGACTTTGAGGCAACCACAACAGGGCAACTAAAGACACTCACAAAAGAGGACTCCAGAACTGCTTCAGAAAGTGCCAAGAACAATGGGATGAATGTGTTCAAAGTGAGGGGGAGTATTTTGAGGAAGTTTAATGACAGTGTGTCTTTACCACAATTTTTTAATTTAAGCAGTTACTGTATTTTTATCATACCATGCATATTCTTACAAACTTCTTGGTAACGAATCTTCCCAGGCTTGAGAAAGCAGAGGTAGGCAGGAAGACTTTTCTGACTCATAATTGAATTTTGTCTCAGAATCAAAGTCATTTAGAAGCGAGTGAATTCCAGTGAAAGAAAAATACCCTGGTCATTCTCCTTCGTGAAACAATATAATTGCCCAGAGTCAATCTTTTTCATTAGATCCTTCCACGCAAGGTGCTGACAGCAACGGAGCAGATGGAACAGTTATGCTGCTAGCCAATTTTCAAGTCCTCGGGCAGGACAATTTTTAATGTTTTTGACAAAAAGACGTTACAGGAAATGCTATGGAAACAAGACCCAGGTGCCACATTAAGAAGGAAATTTAAAAATGGCTTTTGGGGCCTACAATTCCTAAATAAAGATGCAGACCATTTTGAGTCTTCATGCCAGAGACCACAACCAGAATTCCTCCCCTAAGAGTGATGGAACTCCATTCTACAGTAGAGCCCCACAATCAGCATGTAAACTAGCACAAGTAGCATACCACGTTTGTCATGTAGGCAAACTTCTGTTTTGATTGTCTTCAGAATTTTTTTAAGCATGCTGGTAGCAACGAATTGTGAACTTCAAGGTTCTAGCGTCCTGTAATCTCCATATGCCACTCTCTGCCACCCTGGGTGATTCGGTTCTTTGGTATGGATTGATCGTTGATGTTTTCTTAATCTTAAAATAAGATTAACATAAAATACAAATAACAGCATCTTAGATAAATTATATCTGGTAACATGTACCTTAAAAAAAAAAAAACCTATAAAGGGGCCAGGGATTTAGCTCAGTGGTTAAGAGTGCTTGCCTTGGAAGTACAACACCCTGAGTTCAATTCCCAGCACCAAAAACAAAAACAAAAACAAAAACAAAAAAACCTATACATCCTATTCAGATAGAAATTTAAGACAAGTCTCCCACCTTTTCAAATATGACATGCCCCTTACCCGTCCCAGGGAGGAATAATAAAGCTGTCCTTATTTAAGGGTTGTACTTTTTTTTAATAACTTAGCATAGGAATACAGCGGATACCCACTCAAAGTTGTCAGCCTTCTTCTGTTCAGCTACCAAAACTCCATCCAGATGTCTACTCCAGTTAGACCAAATGATCTGAATTCATTTTCAGAATATCATATACCCTACATAGTCAGACTCCCTTAAGACTGTGAACTGTGATGGATGAAAGAAATGTGTCTGTTGCTATCATCCATAGATGAGTTTGAATTGAGGATGAAAAGATAGAACAATGGGTTCTATTTTATGTATTTGAAATAAGACTGTAAGTGTCTGGTCTAAATTCTACCCTAGAAACATACGGCAAGCACAGTGACCTTAATACAGGTGAATGGAGACGACCATGAGAAAAATCACCCTGGCTTAACATAGTATCAGTATAAAGTGATTCAACCTTTTACTACTCAGATTAGCAAATTTCTTTAGAAATTACTCACGTTGCTCGGATTAATTAAAAATATTCTTAGAAAAGCAACTCGCTGCTTTAAAGAATCACATTTTATCTTATTTCATTATCAAATAGTTCAAAGCATAATAGTTTTGACCACGCCTCTTACTCGGCCCTGTGGATTCTGGGGATGTTTGGCTGATACAATGTCCTTGCCAACCCCAGGTAGCTCCTGGCAAGTTGTAATCAACGAAAATACTAAATTACATGCTGACAATATTCTTCCCTTCTTATGTTTCATTCAAACAATGCAGTTTTTGTACATATGATTCTTAAAGAAAAATAGAAATTAATATTTTCATTGCTCAAGTCAATCATGGTAGATGGCAGTTACTATTCAATTCAATGCCATACTATACTATATGAATTAAATACAGATTCTGGGCATTTGTGTAATTTCTATATTTGGAACCCTGTGCCAGTGCATTCTTCTCTAAGTGGAGACTTTCACATGTGGATCTATACTTACAACACTCAAAAAATAGAAACATAATCAAGCTGAACTAGGCAAAAATAGAATATCGAATCTTCCACTACTAGACAAAACAATTCTGACATATGTAGCTAGAGGTATTGTGCTTTTCTGTACATAGTGAACCACAGATTTTGGCCACCCACACAACCCTCTTACTCTACTCACAGTCCAAAAATGCCTGACTTCATGTTCAGGTACAGGCCAAGTATTTTTATTCTGTTTTGGCCACAACATTTATGCTTAGCGAAACTCCTTGCACCAGCTATCTTAGATAGCTGGTGCAAGGACCACCTGATTGCTCTGGGTTCGGTGTCTGACCCCTTAGGCCACTCTCCTGATGCTCAGTACATGCTTCTGACAGCTGGTGACACGAGATGCTTCTGTTGCTGCTAATATGACACCCTCACATGACCCATGTAGAAAGTGTGGCTATAAGGAGCCCTCACACAGAGACCCCAGCCTGAGTCCTGGGTACTTTTACAGGGAGCTGGAGGGGTTCTGTTGCTGGTGACTGGCAACCAGGCACCCAGAAATAGCAGTATGGACACAGCTCCATCTGCAAGCTTTCTACCTTGTTTTTGACACACTAAGTTTGATATTACTTTTTTCCTCCTAAAAGGGATTTAGCAACTTGTCCTCTGGGAGATTCTCACAGAGCAGTGTCCTCGAATTTGAAGTTAGCATCTATTGCTGCTGAATGGCATCAAAGAAAAGCTCTCTCTGATGGCAAATGTATGAGGAGAAACACAGCGACTCTCTGAGAGGTGGTCTACAGACGATCTCTGGTTTAATCAAAGGGCTAACTGCTTTAGTTGACATGGATCCTCACAAGAACAACTTTGAGCCAGTTGGTGAAGAGACATCAGTGAAGTAAATATAGAAACCCCATCATCCAGGAGTGCTTCATCTAGAGAGGAAGGGGAAGAGTGCTTTAGTCCAATTGTGCAGTCATAAGAGAATATCAAATATGACAATAGTTTATAAATAACAAGAGGAGCTTATTGCTCACGGTTCTGGAGGCTAGGAAGTCCACGGTCCAGCTGCTGGCAGATTCGGTATCTGGAGAGGGCCCTCTTCTGAGCATACCATCTTTTTTCTCTGTCTTCACATGGCAGAAGGGCTGAAGGAGCTCCCATGGGCTTTACTCCATAAGGGTTGTAGCAGTGAGTGCTTACTGGAGAAACAGATTCAATGCAAGATATACAAACATACCTAAGAATTTATAAGATCGGCTTACAAAGGCCACCCACAGAGTCAGGTGTGGAAGAGTACAAAAGGTCTGAATGCATGCTGGACAGCCCAAGAATTCAGTCAGACCTGACGTTCGTTGTCGTGTCCCATGAGACTCCATATCAGGAGGTTGAAGGATGAGCAGTGGAAGGCTGAAAGGTCTGTGCTTGAGACTTTTAAGGGTGTGCTGGAGGCCAAGAGACAGCATCGAAAGTGAAGGCAAAGTCTGGAGCGCCTCTGAAGCAGCAGAAGTGAGCCTTCTTTCTGAGTTTCTCCTTTATCCCGTTCAGATGACAAACCATCCTAGGGTGGGTCTTCTCTCCCCAGTAAATCCCCTCAACCACACCCAGAACCTTGATGATCCAATTTCATTGGACATTTCTTACTCAAAATGACTCAATCGGTTAATTATCACAAGGGTGCTAATCTTATCTCTGATGGCAGAGATTTCCAAAAGCCGTACTTCCTGATACCCTCACTCCGTGGGTTGGGATTGCACGGTCTGAGTCTTAGGGGGTCCCAAACAATCAGACCGCAGCGGGGAGACAGGATCTTGGGCATTAAATGGAAATAAGTCCTATGAACAAAGCAACTTTGGAGAAAACAAGTGGACGTAGCACAGGGTGGTCAGGGCTGGCCTCTCAGATAAGATGCCCTAGGAACGAAACGAAGGGACAGGTATGGATTTAGATTCTTAATCTAGTTAATTATTCATTCATTCTTCATTCATTTTGCAATACTGGGGAGTATTGCCTTGATCGGCTTGGGGATCTGCCTGGGGGATTGGTACAGCACATTTCTGGTTGTGTGTGGCTGGGTCATGGAGGGGTGGCCTTGGGATCTATGTCTGGTCCCTTGCCCTTTTCTGTCTGGTATTTTTGCCCTGCTCTGCTTCCTCGATGCCATGATCTAAGCATCTTTTTCTTGTGCCATCTTTCCACTATCATGTTTCCACCTTGAAAAGAGCTGGCCCTGCACTGAATCCTCTGAAACTGAGCTAAGTTAAACCCTCTTCCTTTCATGCGTGGGCATCCGGTATTTTTGTCTCAACAATGGGAAGGCGGACAAATACATCAAGCAATAGAAAGAGTGAAGCTGAATAAGATTTATTAAGCTAAGTGTTATTATGTGAGATGGCTTATTATTTGCATTCCATTTTAAAAGTCAGGCTACGTGAGTTCCCATTGTTTGTGAGTGTACCATAGGTAACCTAGCTTGAATATGGTGGAGAATGGTTTTGAGCCAAGTCACCAGGACTCGGGAGCTGATCCACGCAGGCATAAAAGCAGCTGCAAGGCCTTCAGTTCCCCTTTGCAACCCACAGGCTTGCTTTGAACAGAGTGCTCAGAATCTCAGGCAGCCCACAAGGATCATGGATCGAAAGGGCAAGACTGGAGTCACTCCACCTGTGCCCGGGCATTTGAAAGTTCTGCCAGGCCAGTCTAGGGACCCCTCTCTGAACTCTCTCAATCAGAACAAGGGAACCTGCCCGTTCCCAGGCCTTGACATTTCAGAAATTCCTGATGTTTGCTGCCATCTATATATAGGCAGGTCCGGCCTCGGGCAGGTGCAGGATGCAGAACAAATCTCGGCGCCTCTCTTCTATACTCACACCATCCAGCATATGGTATGTGGGTGGAATTAGGTTAAAAAGAACATCAAGGACAACCTTGGCGGGGAAATGAAATCATAACCAAAAAGAAATATGCGGCAGAATAAAGAAGGGGTGCTAGATGATAACAAAGGTGTTAGAGCACTGGTTATACATACAAGGAATCTGCTGTTGACCATCTGTCTATTGTTTTTCAAAAGCTTCTACATCAAGTATTAAATTTCAAGCTCAGCAGGGAAGAAGGGAAAGAAAAAAAATCACTGAATATCTGCTATGAGACAGACACTGAACTAGATACATTTCTATATTACCATGTAGCATGGTCACTCCTGGTCATTTCTGTATCGATGTTATAGAGATGAGCCCCCACAAACTGAGTGCAATTTAACTGCTCTGCAAGGTCAGTGTAACTCCACAAGGGCAGGGGCTGTCCTTGCCGGGTTCTTGCTATGTCCTTAGTACATCTCTCTCCTGAGCCGTCTCCTGCCCTCTCTAGTCAACATGAGGAGAAGAAGGTCCTCGATCCTCAGAGCTGCTTCTGCTTTAGTATGTCAGTGGTCCTACCTATGAGTTTGGTACTGCAAAGCAGCAGGAGCCTCCTCCACCACAGGGAAGATTTCCTGGCTGTCTGCAGCTTGCTCACTGAAAATCTGTGCAGTAAAAGAGAACCTTCCCTTTTAGGAAGTTAGTGTGCCTTTGTGGGTGACCTCCTGGAAGTGTACCATCCCCCAGGGGCTCTGCTGTGGAGTTCAGCTCTGGATACCTCCCCCCAGCGCTTGGTACAGCTGGTCTGACTCCTTCCTGCAGTCTGCCACCCGCTTCTCTAACTCACTAGCCTCTCAGAGTCTACAGTGCACCCAGGCCTCCTCGTGATTGTGTGTCATCATTCATTCCAGTACCACATATTCTTAGCAAAAGCACTAACTACAAGTGCAAAATAGTAGCACGTACATGATGTAAGTTAATTGTGTAAAGATCTACACCTGAACATATTTTAAATGGAAGAGAAATTGTTTATTTTTATATTGTATTCACATTCTTACCTAAATGACTAGAATGAGATGAGATTTTTTTAAAAATTAACCAAAAAACAGAGTGAAAGTAAGGCTATAAGCCTACATTAAATGTGAAAATTTCCTTTATTATGGATTAAAAATAAATTCACATAAAAAATAAAATAAAATAAAAATAAATTCACATGAATCCAGCCTTAACTTTAATCAAATGGTATCCAGTTGAGGTCAGTTTTGGTAATTTTCAACTTCAGAGTAATAACCCAAAACTCTTAGAATTTTGCAAGTATTCAAAAATAAAAAAGGAAGCATCTTTTCTGTTTTTCTTCCTTTACGATCTCCCATTATGAAACAGAGTCTCTATTTCACCTAAGAAATACTTATGATCTGAAAAAAATTCATAATGTCGAAGTAGGACTTAGAATAATTAAATTAAAACATGTCCTTTCGTAGATGTAAATTGTTGCTCTTTGATATATTTGTGACTGACTCTGACCATACTACAAACTTCAGCATTATTACTAGGAAGAAGAAATATTTACAGGCCCACTCTTGCTGCTGATGGCTTTCTGTCCACCGGAGAGGACAGACCTTGTGTTCCAGAGCACATAGTGCCTCTTTTTCCTAGCTTCTCTTTCTCCGTCTTCAATTCACCCTGCTTTTTATTTATTTACTTTGCTGGTGGAGCGCAGTATTTTGAAATCCTAGATATTTGAGAAGGAAGTGATAGAGGGTAATGTGTTTGAGATTCACATATCCTTAGACTCAGGAAGAGCAAGATGTGGTTGGAAGGGAGAAATCCCCCATACCACTTTCCTTTCTCCAGAGTTTCATACTTTAGTTTCTAATGTTCTTAATACTTGAGCTAAATTCTTCATGATCTGAGAAAGTCATAGCCTGCCTTGGTCATTCTGGTTACTCTGCTAACATGTTACCAACTCAGGTGTATCTCTAAGCTGACATCTTCAGACGATCCAGCTCTATTTTCCTCCCTTACAAGGTGATCCTTGTGTTTCAGCCTGAAATCTTTCAGTTCAGTCATGTACACTGTTTGACACCCTTCCTCATTAAAGAACATATCTCAAATCCCACATTTCCTTCTACGCCATCTAATACAGACACACACATACAAAAAAACAAGTATTGGGCCAAGCGTATTTTTATGTCTTTTATAATTATTCTTCTTAGAATGCACTGCATTATTTGACACACGCTGGACTGGCTGTCATTGTAGAAAAGCATGGAAAGCCTGCCATGCTCAGACTCCTTCTCCGGGAGCTCATCTTACCATACTCCCTTTTACGCTGGGTGTGTCCTCCATCACAAGTCCGACAGACCTTCACTCGCAGGAACACCGGAGAGGGCTGCACAGCTAGAGCCCCCGACCCCTTGGCTTCCCACCTTGAATACATACCACACTTGTCACGCCACAAAAATGTAACATCGATGCCCCCAATAAACGAAACAGTAACTGTTCCTGGATAGAAAGAAGAGAAAAAGATATAATAACATGTTCAGAAGTACCTGCCTGAAACAGATGATTTCTGAAAGAAAATGTGAAAATTAGTTATGGAGAATCGTTGAGATAAGTTTTCACAACAATTAAATGTGAGATGGTAAAGAAGAAGCATCAGTTCACATTGAACAAAGGACAAATTAGTTTCCCTTATCAGAAAGAAATGACTCACTCCTCTATTAGAATTACAGTCTGTAGCCACAGGAGGATGTCGGCCACCCTTCCTCCTGCAGGGCCCCAGGATACCCCACGTTGGCAGCAAGCAGGGACCCAGCCAGGCAAGAATCACCCTAACTACTCCTCTCAACAGATGAGGATTGTTCTCTACTAAATTGGCTGAGGGTATTTCTTTTACTTCTTGGGGAATTAAAGAGAGCAACAAATCACACATTGTGTTCACAGTCAGCTAAAAAGGAGAATGTTCAACAGCGTGTGTCTGTTGAAGTAGGAAACGCCAGGGGCTGAATGCATGCACCCGAATTCTTGTCTCGTTTCTCAGCATTCTTCCCCACTGAGGAGGAAATGCGGTCATGAAGGAAGAGTTTCAGGATTGTTTTAGTGGTGGTAATGTATGTGTGCGCATGCACATATGATATTATATGATGTTTCAATACATGTATACATTATGCTGTTTAATTTTTTTTTTTTTGATGAACAATGAAAAAGTAATAGACAACTATCTCCTATGCCTGTCCATAGGCCTGAAAGCACAGACCAGTGTCTCCAAATCCATTCAAATTAAAGCTTGTATTTGCATCCTGGAACAATGAAGCAAGGTATGCATCAATCAACCTACCTAATTAAATGTATTTAAATAACCTCTATAGCTTCAGTACCAGCTGATAACACGAATCGGTTTCTTGTTCAAGATTTAAGACAAACTGCAAATTGCATTTCAGTATTCAAAGACATTATAATAGAAGTTGATTGGTCAAGACTAAGAACAAACAAGATGCTTATTTATAGAGAGGTTAAATAAGTATTTTTTCCAGAAAATGAGGTAAAGATTGCACTTGATGAACAGAAGGAAAAAAGAAAAATCATACTTCTCATCATCTCACTCTTTTCTTTGCCTCCTTTCACTTTCTCTCAAATCCCAATACAGTTTGATAAAACTCTTAATGGTTCTCATCCCCTTTCTCCAAGTCTTCTTAAAAATTATGAAGACTAACCATTTTCTCTTAGAAATTTAATTTTAATCATTGTTCTCTGCCAGGAATAGCCTGAGTGGCGAATGATGTTTAACCAATCATCCCCTGAAAATTGAGGAGGATAAAAGAAAAGATCTTTGAGATCTTTTATCTTTAATGTTTGACTTGCCTAATTCACATTCAATGACTGTTTCGTGTCCCAAAGCCTGTGGACCTAAAGGATACAGAAAGTTCCACTAGAATTGGGAATGGCAATTTCTGGATGCAGTTTTTAGACAAAACGACAGTATTCCAAATTCAAGAAGAAATCAATATCTAAAAATGGATTACACTATTTCTTCATAGATGTTTCTAAAATTTTGCAAAGCTTAAAATCATAAATTGCTCACCAAATTATACATATAAATAAATTGCTGTGGTAAAATTCATTGTTTAAACTGCGGGGCACAGAAGAGTTCATAAATATCTTCTCCCATGCAGAATTTGGCTACGAGAATCCCTAAATGTGGTGTGATAAAAATTGTTCAATCAAGAAAATGTCCTAGAAATGACCACCTACATTTGGAACGTTTTAAACATCTAACAGCTATGCCTCATATGGTGCAGAAGGTATATTAAAAGTTCTTTGAAAATTCCAAGGAAAATTGGTACAATTTTCTAATGCCTTGTGTAAAAGCTACACACAAAAACAAGGCTGAAGAAAAAAATTATAGCTCTTCTTCAGTCATCACCAAGAAGATAAAATTTTCTATACTGAAGTAAGAAATTTTTCTGAAAGAGTATTGTAGCTAGAAGGCTCCTTGGAGAAAATTTTTCCAACTTCTTCATTTTATAGATGAGAAACTGGAGGGAAGATCAGTTAAGTGACTCTTTAAGGTCACACCTTCATTCCCAGTTTTTTTTTTTTTTAATGAAATCTAAGACTTGTTTTGCACATTTTTTTCTTCTCTTGTAAACTACAACAGTAAGAGTATGTACTTTTGTATGGCACACATAACTGGCAATTTAAGAGTCATAGCCAAGGTAGTCCCCACACCTATGGTCACAGGCACCTTAGATCATCACTCTACCTTGCTTTGCTCCAGTTTTGACAAGTGCAGTGTCTTTTCTGTCTTTTTAATTTCTCCACATCTTGGGTTGCTATTGTCAGATGAACCACAGGGAGTGAATATCCACTTCTTTGTGTTTTTCTAAAAACACTAGAAATTAATGTAGCAATTCTATTTTTTGAAGTACAATATTTCTACTTAAAATGCCAACTTCTATTTTTGAGAGTATTTTTGTTAGGTGTCATATGTTAGTCACTGCTCAACTTGAATCTAATCTTTTACAAAATTATTTCATGGATCCATTAACAAATGATCTAGAGGAACTCAACAAATACATAAACACTGATCACCAACAGCTAATCCTAAAGGAATTTGCTTGTCTGTTTTGAATTATACACTAGAAAAATATACTCTAGAGTAAACTCAGATCCTGACAATATATCAGACAGTTTCTAATGAACTGTTGGGAACTATATGGGAACATGCAGGTTGGATATTATTGCAGTTAGATGGGTCTATCATTAATTGAACAAAAGCTACTAGCAATCTAGAAAGCAGAAACAAACTTGAATTTAAATTGTGATCCATGATGCTCTACACGCTCTGTCCCACCACATCGCATCTGTTCACCAAGTCTCAGCTGACTGGTGCGTCTCTGTCCCTAACCTGGCCATGCTCATTCTGTCCTCCTTGCATTTGCGGTCCCCTTCGGTCTTGGATTCTCTTCTCCCAGCTCTTGGAATAGTTACAGCCTCCTCAAACTGTAGGCTTCCGTTTCAATGTCACGAATTTAGACATCATCTCTGAAGTACACAGCCACCCACCTACCCTGTGACTCCCTTCCCTATCAATCTGTTTATTTCCTGCCAGACTTTGTTTATTTTCCAATCTCCTACTCAAACGTCAACTCTATGAAGGCTAAGGGCTTCTTTGTTTATTCACTAAGTACCCCCAAGGCCCAGCACAATGTCTGGCGTGTACTAGGCTTCCATGAATATCTGAATGAATGAATACACTAATTGATACAATCCCAAATTGTGACACCATATCCTCTATTTTGCTTTTCAGAATATGGTATTTTTTATCAGTGTCTTATGGGGAAATATGGATGAGCTGAGATTTTTTTTTTCTTATTATGTTATCCTAGATGAATATACTGTTTGATAAAATAGGAATTTAAAAGGGTCTGAAGGGAATGAAATGCCAAACCAATACAACAAAATGTCATAAAACATGGAGACACAGAAAGGTTCACTTAGAATCATAGGGAGTTTTTATGCTATCATGGGAGGGGAAGACATCATTTATCATCAGGATTCGTAAAAGTACTTTGGGTTTCAGTTTATCACAATCTTGTTAGGATCCAAAGGTGTAATGCAGACATTAAAATGCATTGCAATCACCAAATCAAAAGATGGTGCCTCCAGACCAAACCCATGTGTTTGTTTAATTCTAAATATTAGCATTTAAGAACACCAGAAAACCTGAAAGTGGCTGAGAGAAAGAGAACAATACGAGACAAGGGAAAATTTTTCTCATAACAAAAAAATCAGAAACTTCTATAAATAACTTCAAAAAGAAGGAAGGACTTTCTAACAGTTTAGAATTATCCCAAATGGCATTAGATCATCCTATAGGATAGTGAAATCTTCATCAGTGTAGATGCCTACCGCATTAGGACACACAGAAGAGAATTCCCATACAATGCAAGCTTATTCAATTAAAGATTTATGACTAATTATATAATTATATATGGGCCTCTATACTCTTCATTTTCACTACTATAAACCATTTGCATTAAATACTTGAATTTTTCCGTTTTGAGATGTACTCTGCATGGAGAAACTGGTTGAAAGGTATACGAGACTTGGTCATTGTTTTCAAATGATAAAAGAATTATGATAGGTAAGTATTTTATTATATGTTGGTGGCTAATAGATACATCAAGGAAAGGTGCGTGACTCACCTGAATATTAGCAAACTAGTAAAATTCATACAAAATTAATGAGATTAGACTTTGTTGCAGTAAAGCAGGAGCTGGTGTCTAATATACAACTCGAGAAATTAGAAAGACCTGAGTTTAATAGAATAAAGACAAATTTGAGAGATGTTTATGAAACATGAATGGTAGAAAGCTATTTAGAGTGTTACAGTGCATGTGAGAAGACCTTAGAGGAAATAAAGATGGAGAAAAGGTGATGGACATTAGGGTCAAGGGGGCAAGAAGACCTTAAATTCAAGGTCAGCCTGGGCAGCTCAGTGAAACCCATTCCAAAATTTAAAAAATTAAAAGATCTGGGGATGCAACTCAGTGTTCCCTGGGTTCAATTCCCAATACCAGGGAGGAAAAAAAGATGAAGAAATAGTATTTTTTGGTTTGTTGTTTGTTTTGTGGTCGTAGTAATCCTGCCTCTGACTTTGCACATGCTGGGAAAGAGCTTTCCCATTGAGCTCTGTCCCTAACCTGAAATCATGCTTTTTAAGCATTGTTTTTTTTCTACCTCTTTTTTTTTGTTGTTTTTTTTTGGTGCGGGGAATCGAACTCAGGGCCTTGTGCTTGTAAAGCAAGCACTCTAACCACTGAGCTAAATCCCCAGCCCTTGTTTCGGTCTTAGAAGGAGGTAATAGAGCATGATGTTCACAGGGAAATGACTGAGAATGGGCAAACCTGGCATTTGGAAGACCTCACCCTGTGCAGTGCTCTGCAGACCTGAAAGAAGTCTGCCTTCACTGAGCATTCAGCAGAAAGGCCTTCAGATAAGGGCTTGCAAGTAACACAGAGATGTTTGAGACAAAGTTGCTAAACAAAACCTATACTTTTAACCAGAAAGATGATAATGAAGCAGTTTTCATTTGTGCATACTTTTGGAGCTACAAAAGCTCCCACCTGCCTTTTACTGCCAAAAGAGTGGAAGAAGAAACGATTCGTAGTGCAGCTTGGGTGAAGGCTGAAAAATGCAGAGAGTGCACTATGGAACATTCAGCATCCGCCTGCTGAGTCACTCTGCCCGCTGTTCTGAGAGGCTCTTTCTTCCTCCATCCACACACTCCACAATCCGAAACCTTAGCAGTGCACACGACAAGACAGGGAATCCATCTTCTTACATCCCTTTGTGCTTAATTTGTGTTTGGGAGCGACTGTGCAACATCACAGCAGAGAGTCTGTAAATGATTCATGAGATGAAATGCCCTTATCAGGTGCACAAAGAGAATATCACCATTGGCTGCTCTGTGATCCTGTTCTTTGTGCATCCAGCACACACAGAGCTGTGAAAAACCTATACTCAGAGCCTCCAGGCTGTTAGTGTCCCCCACCCCCCGAAATAATTTGCTCATTTTCTGTAGGAACACAGTATCTGTGTTTGTCTCCTTCATTCCTTAGGCATGTCCTTGAAGCATGCCCTTGGGAAACAAATATATTCATAGGCGCAAGGCGCAGTCTCATACATTTCATAAAGAAGGAAGCATTTTTGCTTTTTTTTCAGTAAAAGTTTCTGTATTTTTTTAAACTTCGATGCGGAAGAAAAGAGGCAAAGGGAAGCAGGCAATGTGGTGTGATACTGAGGCTGGTATACAGTATTTGGTGGGTAAACTGAAATTCTTAGTTGCCTTGTGACTTGAGGCCAAGCATCCAACTACCACCTGCGCTTAATGCAACCTGCAGCTGACCTGCAAGAGAAAGGACATGTGCTTGCCATCCAGAGAGAGAAAAGATGGCGAGAAGATCAGTGATTCATGTCAGATACACCAGCAAGTCATTGCAGGAGGAAATTCAGAACTTTTGTCCCAGTTTCTCCTCCCAGCTTTCAAGTCATACAGTGAAGATCAATAATATTTATTCTCCCTGCCTGCAACAGGTGACAAAATATAGATATTTAAATTTTTAAACAAAGAAGCACATTTTATTTTATATGTTATAAAACACATAAGCATCTGCAAATGCTAGAAGCATAGTTTTTCTCCTGAACAAAAATTATAAAATCTTATTATAGGACACAATGAAGCAGAGCTATGAAAACAGAAAGAGAATCAAGAATGGCCCCCAAAATTCTTTTGCATCAAATTAGCACAGGTGAGCTTTGTTTTCTTTGTTTTGAACCATTAATTTACTTTTGAAAATAGCCATTCATAAGCATCTGGAAAACCTCAGGAAACAAGGGTGGCTATTAGACTCAAGAAAACAAACTCTCCATTTACTCAGTAGCTACTTCATCGATGACAATGATGATAAACACCTCTCACTCGCAGGTTGGAAATTGGCTGGTTAGTTTAAACAGTTGATGGTGAGACTCAAGAAGTAAAATTTACTTTCCATACCCCAAAGAACCACAACAAACATTAAAACGTGCAAATAATGGCACCTACTGTGTGAAAAAATCTAATTCCTAGATAGAAGTAATGAGAAAACCAAGCTAGGAAGCCAATCTACAGCAGCCACATTCACTGTTTCTGGAAAGGCACCTGCTGAGAAGTCATCAGACTGCCTCGCCAGCCTGCCAAAAAAACTGGGCACCCTTCCTCCTCTGCGAAGGATGCTAACAGACGCTCGCTTGGTAATTGTTTCAAAGACAACGAGCAGCAATCACAGTGTTCCAGGTCTCCATCTAGGCTGCTTACCTCAAGATTCATGGGCTCGATGAGCTCCGTTCACAGTGCCACAGCTGGATGGGACGCTGGATTGTCATTAACCCACAGAAACAAGTACGCTCATGTGCGGGATTCTGCCATCGCCATGGAAGGAGATCGTCGAGCTTGGATCAGATGTTTAAACCATGGATTGGAGAGAACTGGCTTTGAAGTTTAAAAAATTAGGTCGAAGCTCTGGACACCTGAGGAAACAAGCATTTTTCATCCCTCTGAAATGAATCATTGTAAATAGGTTTGTGGCAGCTTGGTTAACACACGTGAGTGAAGCAAAACCTCTGTCCCTCCCGTATTTTAGTTCAATTCATTGTAGGCTAAGGAGCCTGAAGCTCTGACTGTAAGCGTTCTGCATTGCATGATGTTTTGGGGAGGTACGGGGACTGAGGAGGCCAAGAATTCTTCCTCAGTGTAGAGGCCCATTTTGTTCTGACAGCAAACACGCTCTTTTACTCATTTTCCTTAGGTAAATTTGTGCAGTGTTTTAACATCTGAAGCTGCCATCCATGGATTGAAATTTCTGCATCGTTAAATGGGCAACGAGCTAGTGCTGGCTGATAAAAATATGAGCCGGAAGATAGGAGCACCATATGGAATGATGACCACATAATGAACCGGGAAACCAAAAACAAAATGAGGCAGGCTGCTTAGAAATACAAAACAAGGTTATCAAAACTTCTAAAATTACTATACATAAAAATGGTAAAGAATGCCACCATGTAAACTTGGTATTATCACCTCCACTCAGTAAGTCTTATAATGTCCTAAATGGTCCATACAGATATGAGTAGTTCTCATGAACTTCAAAGAAAACTGGAACAAAATTTTGACCCTTTCTTTTAAATAACTCTTTAGGCTATGCTTTTAACTCACTCTATTACTTTCCCATCCACAGTATAAAATATGATGGTATGCAATATCACCTTTAAGTTGCAAGCTCCAGAGTTCCAGTCAGAATCATGGCTAGAATTTACATAATCAATTGTTATTTCACTCACAGCAACCGGTTCCACTGAGCCGTGAGTTTGGGAATGATGTTATAGAAGGCAAGAAATGGCATTTTATCCTTCTTGGTTTAGTTTTACTCAAAATACTTTGACACCGTATGGTTCGATGAACTGTTACACAATGATTATGGCTTCAGTTACAATAAAATTATCTGCATATACTTCAACATTATATAAACTTTAATAATGCATATGCAATAATATCAGGTAACAGGCCAACCAAGCTCTGATGAGCTAGATCCTCCGGATGTCTGAATAGCTTCCAGGGAAAAATAGGTTTTTAAGAGACTCTGAAGACATTAATTGTTTTGGTCACCAGAATGCCTTCGATAATACATGAAGAGCACGTAGGTGACCTGGCATTGTTAATATCAATAAGCTCCATGTGTGCTGGATTTCTACATAATTTATCTAGTTTAATCCTCATAAAAAGCAGCAACTTAGGTTTTGCAACTCACATAATCTGTAAAATTGTGAAGAATTTGTTCTAGATCATACAGCTAAATACAGGGAGAGCTAAGCCTGGAAGGGTAATAGTAAAGAGCCTGCAAATGCATAAAGGTACTGCTGAGAACCTCACACATTCTATTTAATCTTCAAGAGGGGAAACTGAGGCCCAACATTACATGATCAGAAATCAGCAGTGTGGTTCCAGAGCCCACGCTTTCAACTGGTACCTCATGTTTCCTCCGCCACATATAAGAGCTTTTGGATAAATAAAAGAAACACCGAAGCCTAATGTTTTAGGATCATGGTTCAGTGTTATAAGTACAAATAGTGGTCAAGTGACAATAGCAAAAAATGAAAAGGTTGCACTTCCAAATGTACTTAAGGTAAACAAAATTCTAAAAATTTTATTTCTAAAAATATTTAAGTCATTCTATTGACTTCATCCCAGCAAAATACAGCAGTCTTGCTTTAAACCACCTTAAAACATTTTTTAAATGGCAATATCTTCATCTCTAGTGATCCTAAAGAGAATATTTCAATGCGGCATGATACTTCATTATCTCCATTTAGGAGAAGGTTTGGTCAAAGCTGAGGGAGAGAGTAGTCATAAAACTGGTCTGATGTAAAGTATGAAATATCCTATATCTGCTTCCAATGATTCTGATGCTATATGGATTAGAAATCAGATGTAGGAAAACCAGTACACATGAAACAATAGAAAGCACTAGACTAATGAATATTTTGAAATATCGATTAAAAAAGCTAAAGATCACCTACACCACTTTGAAAGAGTCCTAGTCACATTTTGCATATTCTGTCAAACATATCAGATGCACTGTTAATGGACCTGAACATTTTCTCCAGCAATGTCATTGGAAATAATGATTTCTAACTGGGTCTGTATAGGCACTGTGGGTATAAAATTTATAGTTGTATGCGATTATTAAATATTTATTGAGAGTGGCAGGTGAAGCAAGTGTCTCAGACATGATCCCTGACTAGTGAGCTGGAATTTCAAATTCAACATAGCAACAGGTCACATAGGCTAGTTCATAAAAGGTGTGGGGAGGAAAGCAGAATTGTAAAAGGCAATAACAAATGAACTTTCTATTTCTCAGAGAAAGCAATAATATAATTTGTAAAACAAAAATACTATTGTGTTTTGGAAAATGCCATTAAGATGCCTATGGACAATCATAAAGATATGTGATAGGATGCCTCCAGTTGAGTCTCCTGTGTGCATTCTCATTTACAGAAATTTATAAAATGCTCAGCTGAGTCAGAGAAATTGTTGCAGAGAATAAAGTAAAAGAATAGCAGATATGATTCAGTAATTGCAATTTTGAGCCTTACCAATCAAAAATCCCAATGCATTCTCAAAAGTCTTCTCCAAAAAAGAAAAAAAAAGGGTAAATGCAAATGGAAAAAAATTAGACAAAGCAGTACAAAGATCCAGAAATTAACACCTAAGAATTCAAATTTAATTGTAAGTTTGTCATGCATGTGATTTTTCACAAAAAGAGAATGTACTCTTCAACCATTTTCTCAGTTATAAAATTTGCATTAAAATACGAAGATAATTCCTACTAGAACTCTTGTAGAAAAGCACTTTTACACATTAGACTAGATTATTATTACTCTAAAATAATCTAAAGAGAAAATGAGTCAAACCCAAGAGAGTAAAATACTTTTTGGATAGCAAGAATAGTTACTTCCAAGAAATTGTGATCTTATGCCTTATCCAGCCCCCATGCAGAAGAAGATGGTTATTTGTTAAATTGTGCACCCATAAAATGAAATGCTGCTGTTCTAATTTCCAATATCTCAGAACATGAGCATGTTTGGAAAAATTACTGTTACAGACGCGAGTTGTTACATTGAGATGTGGTTCTACCAGAGGAGGGTGGGCCCTGAATTCAGCATAACTCAGGTCTTTACATAAGAACCTGGCTTTGTGAAGACAGAGGTACACAGGGAACCTCTCACAAGTGTGACCACCAAGGCAAAAATTGGAGTGTATGGTTGCCAATTAAGGAATGTCAAAGATTCTCAGCAAATCTTCAGAAACTGGGAAAAGCAAGGAAGAAAGCTGTTGTAAATATCAGCACAGCCCAGCCCTGTCAAGATCTTGATTTCAGATGTATAGTCTGCAGAAATAGAAGAAGAAAATGTTCTGTTGTTTAAACCACCCACTTTGTAGCACATTGCTATAAGAGCCTTGGGAAACTAATGCAGACACTATAGAAATTTTATTTTCCTCTCTTCTCGGGTCACTTTCAGTTTACACAAAGGAAATGATGGACAGAGTTTGAGAAATCTGAGTTTAAAACATTTTGTTAGAGACATGGTGTCACTGGGTAGTTCAAGCTAGACTCATGCTTGTACTCCTCCTGCCTCAGCCTCCCAAATGCTGGAATTACAGGTGCACAACATCAAGCCAGATTTCTGGGTTTAAATCTTCATGCCACTATTTACTAGTGGTCTTCACCAATTCACTAGCTTATCTTGTCTGTAGGTGATTTAGAAAGAAAATAAGCACAAGTTCTAGAAAGTTAGTAAGAAGATTAAGTAAAGTGCTATCTCTAAAACGCCTGGTATATAGTAGGCACTGAGTAAATATTAGTTTCAGTCACTCCTTCCCCTATTAAAACACTGTAATAAAAATTGAATGAGGCTAAGCATGAAAAGTGCTTTTACTGTAGAAACCTGCTATTCATTTTATTATTTTGGAATCACTGACGTCCTGGGCATATAAGAAAATACCCCAGAAATTCTTATCTGAGAGAGGTTGTTTAGTGATTCAGTGTAGGAAGAGAATTTAGGATTATTTAGAGGTGAATTATGAGGGGCATGGTGGCTCCTGTCTCGACTCCCAACAATCTGTGACTCAGTGAAAGATAATCACCTCCAAAGCCCTACGTATTCCTGTGAGTGGCAGGGAGGGCAGCCTACATGCTTTCTCCGGCACAGTTCCTCAGAAATTGACCGAGTCCCCGGTCAAAGGAAGCATTAAACCTGACAGAGTAAGATCATTTCCTGTCATAAGGGAACCCGCAGGAAGAGAAGTGACAGAAACAGTGTGTTGTTCCAATGAAGACAAGACTAAACTAGTGGCTGGTGTAAGATGTCCCCAGCCAGGATCGGCAGTGACGACGCCGGGGAAGATCAGTGCCAACCTCAGAGGAGAGCCAGGGTGCAGCACAGAGCAGCTGGACGCAACAGGGCTGCTGATTCTGCTCTACAGGGACCTTCGCACCTTGAGGAAATGTCAGCAATCGGCAAGGTGTGGGCGGGGCGAGATGGGGTGGATTTTGTTCCTGTCACTTTTTAAAGGCAAGACTACCTTTTTGAGAAAGAGCTAACGAAGGTGGAAAAAGTAAATCCTGGAGTTGGGGGCAAGTGCCTTTGAAACCTGAGAAGGTAGGCGCCAGGGCCCCAGAATGTGACTTTCCCTATTGGAGTGCTGAAAGAGGAGGAAAGGCGATTTTTTTCCCTTGCACCAAGAAAGAGTTACTGTTTGTCAAATCACTCTTTTATTCATCTTCTCAACGAACTCATCTTAACCCAAGATGGACAACAAAGCCATCAAATGCATTGCTAGCTGCACACCTCAAAGCGCATCTCCGGGATCCCTCCCAAGCAAACAAAATTCTTGGTTGCTATTCCAGAAAGTAAGATGACCTCTAATGCTCCACTAATTCCAAGAATGTACATACTTGAACTTCTGTCTTCCAGAGTTGGTGTTAACGGCAGCTTCCAGGGGATGGTTTGCTAGGACTTTGAAAGAGCTTAGAGATCTACTTAAGAGGTGAATCTTTCCTCATACTTTCCAGAGTATGTGGAGGGCGCCCTCACCCTGCCACCCTCATCAGGAGAGTTATGTGGTGTGCAGTCCCCTACTGAGGAAGGCTGCGTATGGATGGTGGCTGCTGCCTGGAAAAGATGTGCAGAAAGCAGCCCCCCTCAGCAGAAGATGGTCCACAGGTAAATCTATGGCTGCTACTTCTCCTGTCTTCTCCTCTCAGCGTCCAACCACAGAGGCTCGAGTGCCTGAGGAGGGAGGGGGGACAGTGAGAAACGCCCAGTGGACTGCTGCCCTTTGCCATGGCAGGCAGAGTTCCCGAGCACCAGGGATCAATCCACACAGACCAGGTGGGCTCTGAGGCAGCGAAATCGGTGTTCTGAGTTGGCATCCAGGATTCTCCAGGGAGGAGCACACAGGAGAGGCTCGAGGTAGGGAGACTGAGTCCAAGCACAGAGGTGTGGCCCTTTAGTGCAGACACACACCCACCCCCTAACCTCTGTGGAGGATGCCAAGGTCAAAGTGGAACCCAGAATGACAAACATGGGGTGTAATGTCATTTTTACAAATAATTTGTCTCATACTTTCATTCATTCCATTAGTGGCGAAGGGTCTATAATTCCTCCTGTGTGGAAGGCAAATTGCTCCATAAAAGACCAAATAGAGTAAAATTTGGGAAAGGGAAAGCTGAAATATGTGGCTTAGCCTAGAGACTCATTGGTCCACACAAAGTATAGACTGGGGGAGTGGTTTAGAGTCTCAAATACTAATTAATAATAAAGAAGATATCTTCTCTGAGACACCTCAGCCTCTCCGTCCAACATCTCTCTAGAACCTACTACAGCTGGCAACTGCACAAAAATGTAGGGACTTGGGATCCTACCTAAATGTAATTCTGGAAGAAATAGCACCAAAGAACTGAACACAGAGAGCTGGAAGAGGGCTGATAGGAAGCAGTGGGGGTAGAACATGGTAGAACATGTTCTTAGCATCTACAAGGGCCTGAGTTTGAGCCTCACCAAAAGGGCAAGGGGAGTGCTGCATGCAAAGTGGCAGGACTTCCAATCAATGTGATATGGAGCATGGAAGGAGACAGGGAAACTAGGTTCAGTCTTCAAGAAAGAATTAGTGGAGAAATGACAATAACATTAACAGGGACCGAACAGATGAGAGCGGGTTCAGAGATAAGGGTAGATAGGTGAGTTTGATTTGAAATGTGCCGAATCAAGAGTGTCTGCCCTGCACTCGCAAGTCCCTGGAGCGAAGAGGCCAGAGCTCCGCAGGGAGCATGGCTTCCCCTCCCTTCCCGCCCCTCCAGTGGCAGCCGCTAAATTTTCTGTGTTCCCGGGCCAGAAAGAGGAACTAAGGCTCGGTGAGTGTTAGCACACACAGTGGCTACAAGAAACAGACAACCAGACTGTTTTTCGCATTGACTGATCTAACTCCCCCAGGATTGGCAGGATCCCCATGTGTTACAGAGCAAAGACCCAGCATAAGTAAACACTGAAGTAATAGCTGAGGGCTGCAATTGTAGACACTGTGAGGTTTGTGACAAGCAGTAATGAAAATGTCAGATGCCACACGGATGAGGAACTTGTGCATGAGAAACACATGTTATTTAACAATCTGCCACCCAGTGAACAAAAACCAGCTGAAACCGAGTTCACAGCAGCCCAGAACACACCACTGAAGTCATTTCACAGCGATACTATGATTGGCCGGGGAACAACAGAAGGCCAGATCAAGAGGAGAGGGATGGCATGTACAAGAAAGCTGACGATAAAAGGGGGAAAAAACCAAGTCTTCATTTAAAACCAATTAATCATTGCACGGCAAGGCAAAAAAACAAAGGTAGTCGTGTCCCTCTAAAACCCGCTTGTATCTAGGCTTACCCCAGGAGGAGTTTTGTGTGGCTGGCTACATTCTTGATCCCTCTCGCCCACAGCAACAATAACCTCTTGAAACTGGGGTTTGCCCTGTACCTCAACATCACTAACACGCTGCTCTTAGAGGAAAATGTGTCGCCCCTCCAGACCTGGAGAGGTGGTGATATCAAGTGCCTTGAACCGTGAGCCTGTTACAGAAGCAAAGATGGATCAGGAATCCTACGGATCAAAATACAGAGCCCTTGTGGGCACAGCAGAACGGAGCATGGGCTAAATCAGCAGGAAACAGGTTACAATAAATGTTACATTGTTGTGATAAATTTAAATTTTATGGCCTGATCATTTAAACTCCATTTTCTTATCTGCAAAATAGGAATAATATCTCTCATAGAGGTTTTCCATGGCTTGGAAATGTTCCCCAACGTTTCTGAGGTGAAAGGCTTGGTCTCCAGCGTGTGGCACTATTGGGAAGAGCAGGAACCCCCAGGAGGAGAGGCCCAGTGGAAGGAAGGGAGGTCACTGGAGATGCACCCTAAAGGGAAATTAGTACCCCAGTCCATTCCTGACTATCTTTCCTTACCAGTCACTGTGAGGTGAACAGGCCTCCTCTGCCACATGCTTTCACCAAGATATACTGTGTTGCTACAGACCTAGAGCAACAGGGCCCAGTGTCAATGATTTAGATGTAAAATACCGCCCCCCCGCCAGTTTTCATGTGTGTGGAAGGTGACTGAATCCCAGGGGTTCTATAGCTGACTTGCTGTTAGAAGATGGGGCCTGGTTGGAGGTGGTCACTAGAAGTGTGACCCACACAAATACATTCTTGGCCCTAGCTTTCCCTTCTCTCTCTGCTCCCTGGTCACTATGGTATGAGCACCTTTCCTCCCTTCGATCATGCCCTCCCTGCCTGGGAGCCAGCCAACTATAAAATAAATGGCCTAAAAACCATGGCCAAACTAAACCTCCCGTCCTTTTAGTTGTGAGAGTCCTGTATTTTGTCCCAGCAACAAGGAAGCGACTAAGACACCAAGCAACTATGGACCGAAAACTCCTAAAGTGTGAGTGAAAATAAACACTTCCTCAGAATTTTATTACCTCAGGCTTTGTGTCATAGTGGTGGAAAGCAGGCTCATATAATGTCTACACAAAAACTCAAGTTGCAGTTTCATTCCCATTGTAGAGCACTAAAAGGTTGACTGTGGGGTTTGAAGGGAGACCTTTGAGAGTTAAGGACAGACAAGCCCACAACTGCAATGCCCTACAGAGGCTGTGCCTTCATAGAGGAGGAGGGACTTGGGCCATGTGATGGCCTGAGCTGCCCTGGGACTCTTCCAAGCCACATTAGCAAGAGGGACCTCAGTAGATGCAGTTCCCTCATCATGAACTTCGACCCAAATAAACCTTTATTGACTATGCGATTCGGTTATAGAATAGAAAAAGGAATTTTGTGAGAATCACATGCAAATAAAATCTTAATATGAAGATCCATTGAATAAAGCGAATCTATTGTCAACAGGGGAACTATATTTCACTGAAACTTTTAAACTCATTTTTTTGTGAGAAGTATGGTAGAATTTTAGGAATGTATGCATTGGCATACTGATTATGCAACACACTATACAACCCGAGCAACGTAGTTGCACTGTGTCTTACTCTTCTTTTTCACCAAATAATAGATCTAATAAGATTACTCTATTTTTTTGTTCTATTTGGAATTAAGAAACATGAGTATATTCTTACAAGTGCCACGCCCATAAGACACACTTACTGAACATTAGTTCAATGGATACAAATCTGGCTTCTTCCACACAGAGGGGAAAGTTGTTTGACCTTCTCCAGCATGAAGTCTCTGCATGCCTGTAGATTAGAGTTAGTTGCATTGTATCAGGGTTGTTAGCTAGATCTAGTTATCTCTGTAGAATTATAAAGTTACCCAAAGACAATTAAAACCACATACTATAGAAGCAGATAATTCCGAAGGGTATGCTTCAAACAGTGCATAGTTTTCTCTTGGTTGACAACTGGCAATCTTTTGGCCCAACTGAAAGTCTCACATTTTTGGTACTATCTTCTACCCTCCATCATGAGTAGCCCTAAAGAAAAATTCTTGTAAGGTTGGTCTCGTTAGGTTTGGGCTGATGGTTTCCATAGATGCAGCAAGAGGCTTTGTCAAGTTTGCTTTGGAAATCTAGATCTCCACAGTATTGGTAATTCACAAAATTAACTTCTATTGATAGATTTGTCACCAGGAATTTCAGCTTAAACTTTTAAGAGTTTGTATTATTTGCTATCCCAAAGCTAGGAAACTAAGTTGAAAGTACTCCCTTCACTAAATTTCACCTAACATCCCTGTAAATACAGGCGAACCCCTTTCTTCTCAAGATCCTTATAAACTAGGCTCTGGGCTAATCCTCCTAAAGAGCCTTCATAGGCCCCAACTTCAAAAGAAAAGTTGTAAGTAAATGAAGTCAATTTTACTTCCTTAGAAGTATCTGCCATACCTAATTGAGAACCATTCTCAAATGCAACACTATAGGCAAAAACTTAGTTGCATAACTGATTTTTAAAAACAGTATTCTGGCACAAAGAATAGATTATTATTGAGCCCCTGCAAATACAGGTAATTATATTTGCCATGAGTAAACAATAAGGAGACTAAGAGTTTCTGATTTGGGTTGGGAGGTGAGAGGAAGAAGGAAAAGGTTAGTGAGAATCAGATATCTTTTTCAAATGCCTCATTTTTGTTCCCAACGGCAGTGTCTATTATATCGAATCTGTCACAGGTAGTTTGAAAGATGGGGCCTTGCTTACTCACCCAGAAGAGAGAACGTTGAGAACACCAACAGTATTTCAAACAAATATCCATAATAAAAATATCCTCAGCAGTTTCTTTAGTCCTATGTCAGTAAATTATGCTCAGCTAGATCATGGCTTAGCAGACTCAGGAAGGTGCCTGCTTCTTGGCTGAAAGGAGTTTAGAAATCCTGGCTAGACCTATTGTAAGCAATGCCGCCTTGCCCCCAGAGGTCATTCTTAGAAGAGTCAATAATTTCCAGTACCCGGCCCTTGTTAGCTGTTGACACAAACTCTGCTCGCTCAGATTAGAATCAGTAAAACAAAAACTACCTACAGATGACAGCAATGTGAAATGCGTGTAGTTATTTACTACTGAACAATCTTCAAAAGCGAGAGATCTTACGACAGTTCAGAATCAAGCAACTAACAAGGAAATTTGATTGTTTCTCTGGCAGGATAATAAAACTGCCCCCCCACTGGGATATTTTTACACAAAACGACTCTAAGGATAATGATTTCAAATGTTATGTCTGATTTATAAATTCATGAATAAAATTTTTAACGAGGAACAAAATCTTGAAATGTGTAATTCGGAGATGTTGAATCACAACAAAAACATCAGTAAAGAATTTCAGTTACTCGGAGTAGGGCCTAAACATCTATATGTTTGTATCTCTGTGGACAATCTGATGTGAATCTCCAATTGAAAACTATTTGTCAGATGATACTCAGTTCCAATTACAGAAGTTTATTGCAAGCAAGTATTTTAAATAATAACCCAAACTGGTAGATACCGCTTTACTATTGATGCCTAATATTACCCGGCAAACAACCCCTGGGATTCCGATCATTAGGAACATATTATTAACAATGAGAACACTGGCTGACCTCTAGGGGTTTTTCATGACAACACACCATTTCTGAAATATTTATATTGATATTTTTATGTACTCAAATTGAAACTTGGGAAATCTGAGCATGTTTTCTGATCTGGCAAGTCATTAAACAAACTTCATTTCCAGCAACTTTTTTTTTTTTTTTTTTTTTTTTTTTTTTGGTGCTGGGGATTGAACTCGGGCCCTTGTGCTTGCACCCAGCAACATTTTATAAGAACTAATCATTGTAATTTTTCAGAGATCTGGGAAGTCTCACTTTTAGATATAAAACGTATCCTAAAAGTCTCATCGTAAATAAATAAATGTATGTATGTGTATGCATATATACATATGTGCACTTAGAATTTGGTTTTTGAAGGAAAAAATATCAAAAAATTTAACAGAGGAGATTTGGACACATTGGTTAAGATGAGACTTCATTTGAATGCCTGAGAATCAATACCTGACAAAATCAAAATGGTAACAAAGCATTTCAAGTAAAAAAAATTAACACATCTAAAAAAATACCTTTGGTCACTCATGGGAGAAGCTTTGTTCTTTTTTTTAGCTTTTGTCTTAAATAATCTCAGTCAAAGACCTCAACAAGTATTTAAGGATAATTTTTAAAGAAAAAAATGCAAAATGGTGACTTTCATATAGACATAAAATGAACATGTGTCACTTTGTTCAATGCTTTAATTAATAAGAAAAGTAGAAAAGGTGTTACAACGAGTTCAAAGGAAAATTCAAACACCAGACTACTATACAAGCCTGTCTGAAAAGTCCAGGTTAGTTTAATGAATCCAACACTGCTGTCTTCAGCAGCAGCAGACAGAAGTCAATTGAATATCCAGCAGAGAATATTTTTGCATGTATATAGACAAGAACTAATTACATTGCTAATAGTTCTCTACAAGTTAATTCTTTTCTCTGCAGAGTGGTACAATAGCTGAAGAGAATTAAGGTCTAAACTCTGTAGAGTCAGATAGCCCAGCATGACGTGTGTAGCACCGTGCATTACTGTTCTTGGAAGACAGCTACTAATTTTTTGATCCATTAAAAGTTGTTGACAGTTTCTACTCATACCCTGACAGCACAGAAGGCTTCCTCGCCCAAGCCCATCAGCTGCTCTGGCTTGTTAGTATTTATGACTACTGTAAAATATGTTTTACTGTCAAGCCTGCACACAATAAAGAAAAAAACAGGCTCTGTACTTGATCAGCTCTTAATTCAATGGCAAAGACAGACCCGTAAACAGAACAAAGTTAGGCATAAGGAATTTCAGCAAGGAGGCATCCACCCCAGTTTTCAAGGTCAGGAAGGCTGTCTGGAGCAAAAGGAGGAATTAGCAAAGCCTTAAGGAAGAGTGGGTGTGAAAGAAGCCCAGACAAAGGGAAATGGCAGGTCCACAACATGGGGGCAAATCAGACAATCGTGATTTCCAGGAACTGCAGGTAGCTCTCTTAGGCTTTGAGGGGAAGATGTTTACTATCATCCTTGAGTTGACTTAGAAATAACCCCCTCAGCAGCAGTCATATCTCCACTGCTTCAAATGATTTTAATAATAATGTACAGTGGACGTATGACAGGCAAAATGTGTGAGCATGGTATTGTAAATAATTCTGAGTCAATCCTAAAAATGGCTTGCAGCCATTCTAAATATTGCCTAAGAATTACTTATAATGCCTGGTACAACATTCCATGATAACATAAGCACACACAATGGAGAGTTTGTTAAAATTTAATCCCAATCTAAAAAGTAGGAAGAGGGGATCAATACCAGAATGGACAAAGGAGATAGACAGATAGATATATAGATAGATATAGATCTATAATATATGTTCTTTTTTTTAAAATCAGAAGCATCTTCTTCAAGTAAAAGTAAAGGCTTTGAAACTAAAAGTTAAAATGACCATTTCTCGGAGATGGTAAATTCTTGAATCAGCAGATAGCTATCTCTTCTTGTGTTCCTGCCATATTTAATATAGGATGAGATTTTTAGCTGTCATGGTAAGAAAGGCTACAGGGAGTAAATACCACTTGGTAAGTACATCCCCAACCTATCCTCACTCCAAAATCACATCTGGAAAAAATGAGATTGCAGTCAGTTGGCAGATGGTTTCAACAGGGAAGAACACATCATAAAAATGGCAGCTACGACTTATTTATTCATTTATTTATTTATTTATTTATTCATCTATTTATTTATTTATATACAGTACATCAGGCACTTTAAAAACATTGCCATGTTTTAAGATAGTAAGTTACAATGCTCACTTTACAGACTGAATAATCTAGAAAACAGAGAAATTAAATAAATCACCCAAATGTTCACCTTTTCAGTAGAGAAGCACCCATTCTAATTCACATTTCTTTGGTCTTAAAGCCTATAGTCTTATATACATAAAAGCTCTAGAGAAAACTCCACCCCAAGGATTTTAAATGATGGCATTTATAAACACAGTAGCTGAATGCGTAAGAGAGGACTTTGTTATTTGCAAAGTAG
Organism: Hystrix cristata; assembly: GCA_004026905.1. Taxonomy (NCBI): domain Eukaryota; kingdom Metazoa; phylum Chordata; class Mammalia; order Rodentia; family Hystricidae; genus Hystrix; species Hystrix cristata. The sequence goes on along the minus strand of PVJO010002707.1, from coordinate 48,611 downwards.
ACTTTTGGAACGTAACTAGACCTGCCTCTAACATTTGTAGGGCCCTAGACAAGAATACAAATGAAAGACCACGTGTCTCAAAATTAAAAGTGATAAATAAATTTAACACATTATTAAATAAAATATGATCTATGCTACCACCTTGATAAGTACACTTTATAATAAACAGAGGACCAGATTCAAATTTAGAGTCCCGTGGTTCATGAAGGGTCGCGCCACTTCTCCTTCATCCCCTTCCACACACTTTCTGCCAGGTGCTGCCTCTGTCCTGTGCTGCAAACGTCCCATCCCATACGTCTGTCCCTTAGCCACCAGCAGGGTCTAGCTCCAGACTACAGATTTAAGGCACAATCTACACAAGTCCTGGAGGCAAGCTCAGGTCCCTTTCAACAGGGGATTCTTGGGACCACAGGAAGGACTAGAATGAACTATTCAAAGGACTGTCTTTGGACTTGTCCTAATCCTTGAACTGCTTGTTACCAGTCTTCATTGGTTAAAAAAAAAAGAAAATTAAAGTAGAATTTAGAGTTTTTCATAGCAACTTGACATTGCTGCAACATCCAAGTGTGTGGGTTAGTATTTGCAAAATTTTGGGTGGCCGTGGGTGGGGCATTTGATGGTCTTGCCCATGGATGAATGAAAAGCTCTATCTAGAAAGGGGAGGAGGGGGATTCACAGGTCTTTGTCCACTGACTCACCCTCCCTGGGAGTGGGCTCAATCTGAATCTCCAAAGTGTGATTTTCAAATAGGAGTTTCTCTTATCCAGTCGAGGAGCAGCTCAATTACCTTTCCTGCTTTTTCAGTCTTATTTAACAGATCTGCACACTGGGCCTCTTGGGCTCTAATGAAGCTAGAACTGTGTAAGTCAGCTCTGCTTCTACTGCACAGCTTTGGGGATCCCACATGACCACAAGCAGATGCACAGCTAATCAGTAGCTGACGGGAAACTGCTAAACCCATGCGACTCCTGCTACTAGCGTTCTACTGATTAGCTCCAGCAGGAAAGTCAGGTCAAAGCCAACAAAATTCAATTCTTATTAATTGAGGAGTATTTTTATTGTTCAATGGAATAATTTGAGATTGGTAACCTCAGATTCCTACTGAAGACACATTCCCAAACCTCAGATTCCTACTGAAGACACATTCCCCAGCCACTTTTTCCCCCCTATCTGTTAATAAAAGAATTTTAAAATAAAGGGAAGGAACTTAAGACATTCTGAGATCTGGTTTAATGAAAATGAACTTTTTAAAGAAACAAACATAACTCCAAACACTATTTGCAATCCTTTTGATATTATTACCTAAGGGTTTGAGCTGCAAAGAAATTGGCTTTAAAGTGATCTGGGATAAGGAATAAGGTTCGCTACTGTGATTTTTTTTCTCTTTTTAATCTATTTGCTCAACTTTTAACATGTACATCCTTCACTGTTTACCATTTCTTTCGTTTTGATTTCCCCCAACACAGCATATGGGCATCAAGGACAATAAACTAACAGCTGATGAGAATAGCAACGCGTCTCTTTTGTTTAAATACTCTATTTAACTATTAATAAGTAATAAGCTTAGCAAATACATATTTTATACAGATCATATAAGACTATGTTTTAAAGTAATAAAGCCTTACCTATAATCTATTTTATGAAAATATCAAGCTTTTATTCTAGTAGAGCTTTTAGAAATTTTCTATCAAAATACAGCATTCACAATCCAGATTTTATGCAGAAAAACATCCCAGAAAGTATGCTTTAAAAGTCTACGTTAGGCTGGGGATTTAGCTCAGTGGATAGAGTACTTGCCTAGCAAGCAGAAGGCCCTGAGTTCAATCCCCAGCACGAAAAAAGAAGTCTACCTTAGGACTGTGTTCCTTAGAGACACCTCCTCTCACTCTCCATTTTGTGACAAACTGACCCCTTTATTTTAAGACTGATTTTTTTTTGTTGTTGTTCATCAGCAAAGATCACTATTAACTTTACAGGAAGGTTAAATTAAAGATTTTAGATCAACAAGAGTTTGCGATATCTTGCTTAGAATTGCGTAGTGTTCAGGAGCACCAATACCTTGGTGAGATCCAAGTTCCCTTAAGTACATACATGATTTCAACCTGGAGTCGGTTGTCAACTATAACCCTTTCTGCTCAAACAGTGATCGCATCTCTGGAGGCGCAGATGATTTAGATTTGTTTTCCTTGAGCCTTCCTTGGTACTAACTTACCTTAGGCCGGCACCTCTTCCTTGCCCTAGACAAGTTTTCCTAAGCTTTGGTGTGCATAAGAATCACTCTGAATCTTTTATAAAATTCAGATTCACAGGCCACATTCCCAGACATTTCAATTCACAGTCTGAGACTTTTGTTAAGAACCTGCATTTTATCAGGCGTCTGAGGTCCCTCCGATAAGGCTCTTCCACGGAAGTGCCTTAGGGAGACATGGCAGTCTAACATGAATATTGTTAAGTACTAAATGGATCAAGTCAGGCTTAGGGGTAGTTTGAGCTCATTTTATTTTAGTTACCAAGGTATCAGTAAACTAAAAAAGGTAAAATTTCAGAATGTCTTACAAACCAGTACATATAGTCATCTCTCAGCGTCTGCAGGATCGACCCAAGTGTGCTCAGGTCTCTTCCATAAAATGGTGCAGTATTTTCATGCGACTCACACACATCCTCTGTATACTTTAAATCATCTCTAGATTACTTATTATACCCAATGTAATGTAAATGTATGTAAATAATTGCTACACTGTATTGTTTAGGGAATAATGACAAGAAAAAAGTCTATACATGTTCAGTAGGAATGCAATTTTATAAATATATTTTCTACCCATGTTCGGTTGGAGCCATGGATTCTGGAACCACAGATATAGAGGGCAGATGGTATTATGTAAATTGATTGAAGAGACAGTCAATTATAGCAAAAGTTTCCAAGATAAGTATAGATCCCCGGTCTCTCATCAGAAACTTTTTGTTAATAAAAAATTATCAAAATTTAGAAATAAAGCAAAAGAATTACTGCATGCTGTCCAATTGTATTGTTGTCAGGCTCACACAGAGAACATTTAATTAGTGAAGGAAAGTATCTGCTATTTAATATTTAATTACAGCCCAGACACTATGGTGTTACCTGTAAGCTTGTTTCTATCCACAGGACAGATAATCCTAAAATCAGAGTTGTGTTGCCCCAACAGACATTAGTTAGGTTTGGTTCTGTGACCAAATTTACTTCACTGTTCTTTTATGTCACAGACTACATTTAAATCTCTTTTTCTCAAATTCTCCTTCAAACTGATCTTAACATTCTATGGTTCTTTCATCGCACAACAGATTGAAAACTGTTAAGTGCGTTCACTTTATACTTGAGTGAGAGTAAGGTCTTAAATTTTTGAGAATTGTGTTTTGGCACTTTTGGGAGACCCGCTGTGACGCTCAGTCACTCACCTGCCAAAGGCAATTAAACCTTGTTGGCAAAGAGATACAATTTCTTGCCCTGGTTAAGCCCAAATATATCTCGGCTCCCTAAATGAATCACCATTGGATAGAATCTCCTGCCTACTCTGCTTCTGCTTAGTTTCCTCCTAGTTTGCATTTTTGGTTCCTGGTCACATTTGGTTCTGACTCTTATTTGTGCACAGCCAATATACATTCACTCTGAGGGGAGGCAGCGGCGGGGATTTGGTTTCACGGTTGGACCACATGGCTGGTTCAAGATGATAGGTATCTGCCCGCTGTCAGGGCAAAGATCAGGAAGATTTTCTTTTCTTGTTTTCTCTTTATGTGCTAGATCAATTAAGAAAATATTTTGTATGCATTAAAAGGAAAACAACTGTTCCAGATAGAAGCTCATGAGTTTTTGTGTTTCAGTTTACTCTGACATTTGACTCACATTTCATAAGTAAAGTCTCTCTCGGTGTGTCTCTAGTTGAAAAAAGGTTAACTTCTCATTGAGTGAATTCAAGAATTTTCCTACCTCTAAGGGATATTAGTAGATAGCAATGTCTCTTAAAATAGCTCCAGTTTGTATCAGTTTGTAAAGATAAATAAATGCTTGCCTAAATGGATCATTGCTAAAATTCCTCTAGAAAATAAAGCCACTGAATATTAAATGTGATAACCTTTTTTAAATTAGTACATGTTTTTGGTACATATACAGAATATGCTTGTTTCTGTTTTTAATTTCCTTCCTGTTCCCGCCTCCTCTAAATCAATTTTTCTCCCTTTTTGTTCTGGTTGATATTATGAATCTTATCTCATGTTTATGAGACATAATGTTTACATTCCATTAGATTATTGTGTTCCTGTACATGGCATATCTTGATCCTGCTTATTTCTGCTCCCCCTCTCTTCTCACCTTTGTTTTCCAAGACCCCTTTCCTATTTGCAAGAGATCTATCCCTTTATGTCCTTCTAGTCACCCTTTACTGTGCTTTTAGTTTGTAACCATCGCACTTAAATTAAAGATAGTGTATGGTATTTAAGAGTGAATGTCTGATTTATTTCACTCAACATTATATTTTCCAGATGCATTCATTTTCCTAAAAATGTCTCAAATTTGTCTTTCTTTATAGCCAAGTAGTATTCCATTGTGTATAGATACTACATTTTCTTCATGCAATCGTCTATTAATGGATACCTGGGCTGCTTCCAGGATCTAGCTCTTATGAATTGCACTGGTATAAACATTGGTAGAATGACACCTTTTAAAACAGAACAAATGAACCAGGTGGTGGCACATACCTGTAATCCCAGCACTCAAGAGATCACGAATTCAAGGCTAGCTGGGGAAATTTAGCCACTTGGAAAAATCCTGTCTGAAAATAAAAAATTAAAAAAGGGCTGAAGATATAGTTCAGTGTGAAGAAACTGGGTTCAACCTCCAGTACCACAAAAACAAGTAAGTAAATAAAAAATAAACCACTACCCCAGAAGAGTGTTGATATAGGAATCCAAGGTCACATAGTCGAGATGAACCACTAAAGGAATAAGACTGGTTTTGAAATTTTAATTAAGAAATCAGCCATATAGCTTCTATGATTGTATCAAAGTTCACTATTATATTAAAATGTTCTTAGAACATTTTTTAAAGGTTTAATTTTTCATGAATTCTTCAAAACTTTTTATGTTGTTTTACTGGTCAAACAAGCTAACAGTACAAAGATTATTTTTAAACGTGTGAAAAATGTTAAATTGTTCACCTACACTTAATTATGATTTTGATAAACTTTCTGATATAAACAGTAATTATGTTCTGCAGAGTTTCTACTCAAACATAATTTCCAACATCCTTAGTTAACTCTAAAACTTCCGACTAGTTTTAAATAGAGTTGTATTAGATAATCTTCAGCTAACTGGATTATGTCGGAGTAAAACAGTACAGCAGCTCCTCAACTCACGATGAGGTTGAGTCTCGGTAAACCCCGAGCAACTTGGAAGTTTTTAAATTTGAAAATGTGCTGAGATGCTTCACCTACTGAATCTTCGGGCTCGGCAATGCTTCTTCCTGCACAGCAACAATTGTTTACCTGGCGACTCAGGGCTGACCGCCAGGCTCGCGGCTGATACCCATCATCACAACAGTACCAAACTGCTGGCCCTGGAAAAAAATCAAAGTTAAAAATGGTAAGTATTTTTAATTGAATGTTTATTGCTTTTGTAGCATTGCAATGTTTAAAAAGTCTTAAATTGGACCATCCTAAATCAAGGGCCATCTACCTCGAAACTCGGAACAGTTTTAATGTACATGTCTTTCCTTCTCGGTACATGGCACTGGCTATCATGCTGGGTGGTGTGATGAAATGTTCTTATTCTGGATGTTTTAAGAATGCATAAAACAGATACATATGGCTATGAGAACTGAACCTTGCTGATTTGTTTGCTAAACTACTTATGTTGTAGGCAACTATCAAGGACCTACCTCTCTGTGAAACAGAAGTAAGTTTATTTGCCAAAACTTATATTTGGTGTAAATGATTGAGATTATATCAGAAGAGTGAGCATCAGAGAAATACAAAGTGTGTGTCCAAGGTAATGTAATGCGTTTTCATTTTTCAGGAAAACAACAACAATTTTCTCCTAAAGGAAAGTGTTAGCTTGTTCTGCGATAAGAAAGAGCACAGTGAAGAGCAAAATTTAAATTTCTTTAGCAAGGTACAGATGTTTGGAGGGAACTGAATTTCATTAATATTGGCTTCTAAGACCCAAGACTAAAATAATACACGCTAAAAGTTTGACAAAGTGGGGTTGGGGATTTAGCTTAAGTGGTAGAGTGCTCACCCAGCAAGCGCAAGGCTCTGAGTTCGATCTCCAACAACCCCCCCACACACAAATTTTTTGACAAAGTTTGTCTATTCTCAATGGGATTATTCCTAAATTAATTTGCAAAAGAATTTGAAAAACCTGTACTACCAGATACTGTATTAATGTGAACTAGAACTTGACATTCTCTTCATTAAAAAGACAATGGTATTGAAATGCTTAGTCTTAGCAGTGGGTAGTAAGTGATTACTCTTTACAGCTGTATAACCTGTCTAAAAGTGTTCCATATCTGGGATAATTTCCTGGGCTTTTTGTGGCTTTATTGTGTCTTTATCATTTTTTTCATAAAAAGGATGACAGTTTGCTCACTTGTGAAAGTGCTAAGGTCAGAAGATGGACTGTGCGGAAGCAGATATTGAGACAATTTAGCACTCAGAGCTCAACATTCACAAAAGAGACAGACTAGAAACAGGGTAGGACATCGGTACCATTCCAACAAAGTTGCTGCCACCTTCCTGCACTGTCCAACACATGCTTGGCCACGTTTATGGAGGTTCTAGATCATATGTGGACCCATAGAGGATCCAGGGATGGACCCAAATGGCCAGACCCTTGTGCTGGGGATCTGATCAGTGATGGGAGATGGGCCCCATGGTGGAGCACACTTGGACAGGCAGCTCTCTGCAGCTAAGTAAAACTCAGAGGTGGCCTCTATTTGAGGCTCCCTGCTGACAGCTGGGCCACAAGCTCTTCCGTGAACAGGAGTTTGCGCAGCTCAACGCCGTGATCCCCAGAGTCCCCTACAGCCATGAACCTTCTGTTGTGTTCATTTGAAAATAACACCTTCCTGGCTTGCTTAGATAGGTAGCCAAGCACTGTATCTCAGAAATCCATGGGTCCTATGTTAATCAAGTGAGAGCTCTCATCCAGCAGACTTTGACTTTACCTTTTCAAGATGAGAACCTAGATTTAGAAAAGCACACATTTTTATGATTCTTTTTTATCATCTGAAACTAGCTTTGAGATTTCTCCATCAACCCCTGGGTAATCACAGCTATGCTTTCTTTTGCCTCATAAATAGGGTTGCTACAGCAAAAGAAACCACCAACAGAGTGAACAGACACCCACAGAGTTGGAAAAAATTTTTGCCAGCTATTCCTCCAACAAAGGACTAACGTCTCAAATATATAAAGAACTCAAAAATATCAGACCCCCCCAAATTTAAAGACCCAGTCCAAAAGTGGGCAACTGAAATGAAGAGACACTTCTCAGATGAAGAAGTAGAAACAGCAGATAGACATATGAAAAAATGTTCAACATCACAGGTCATTTGAGAGATGCAAATTAAAACAAACCTGAGATTCCACCTCACTCCAGAAAGAATGGCTGTTATCAACAAATCAGCCAATAACAAATGCTGGCGGGGCTGTGGAGAAAAAGGAACCCTTCTCCACTGTTGGTGGGAGTGTAGACTGGTGCAACCACTATGGAAATTAGTGTGGAGATTCCACAAGGAACTAGGATTAGAGATTTCATTTGAACCAGCTATTCTCTTTCTTGGTATCTTCCCAAAAGAATTAAAAGCATCAAAGCACAGCGATACATGCACACCCATGTTTATAGCAACACAGTTTGTAAAAGCTAAATCTTGTAAACAGCCCAAATGCCATCAACAGTGGAATGGATAAAGAAAATGTGAGGTTTTTTATACAGTGGAGCACTACCCTGCCATAAAGACTGATAAGCTTGAGATATTTCCAGGTAAATGGATATATCTTGAGAACATACTCTAAAGTGAAATAAATCGAACACACATGTTTAAATACCGCATAGTTTCTCTGGTGTGAAAAGCTTAAAGCATAAATAAAGACTAAAATGTGTTATATCAGGAAAGGGAAGAAAGTGTTCAAATGGGAAAGGGAACAAGGGATGGGAAGGTGGAAAGGAACAGAGGGACAAGCGAAATAAGAAATGGAAGGAAAAAATGGAAACAAAGCTTTTGTAAATAAGGAGGGAGGAGGGGGAGAAGGGAGGGGAGGGGAGTGGGAAAAAAAGAATCAACAAGATATATCATGTACAGGTACAAATCCCCTATGATGCATGTTATCACTATGTACATCTAGAATGTACCATTAAAATAAAATTTAAAGATAAAATTCAAAAAAAAATGGGGGTGCTGTAAATGGTAGCCTGGCTTTGGTAGGCTCCCTACTTCCCAATCAGCTCAACAGTAGTGTAAGAACAGTGGTGTAACCTGTCAATTGAATGGATAAATGTATCTACAGATTAAATATCATGATTGAATTTGTTGAGTATTATTATTGAAATCAGACCCCTTTATGACTGTATTTCTCATAATATAGTCATCAGACTTCATTATCTGGATTCTTGTTAGAAATATAAATTCTAGGCTGGGGGTGTAATTTAGTGGTAGGGCATGTGCCGGGTGATGGAGGGGCTTTGGGTTCCATGAAGAGAGAGAGAGAAAGAGAGAAAGAGAGAGAGAGAGAGAGAGAGAGAGAGAGAGAGAGAGAGAATGAGAATGAAAAAGAGAAAGAAGGAAAAAGAGAGAGCTCTACCAAGACTTATTTAATGAGAAATTACAGAGTGGGACCCAACAATCTGTGCTGTAATAAGCCTTCCAACTGATACTGGTGCCTAACAAAGCTTGAAAATTATTGCCTCACAGAGTAGATTGAAAGGCCCTAGAAGTTTGTTAATATCCTCATTTCCCATTATGTATCCTTATCCTCAGGATATATATCAGTCACATTCTCATGAAAAATTTATGTGTGTTAGTGTAACAGAGAATTTTACACTCTTGCATTTTACATCATTGGCTTCTGTAATAAATTAACCACAGTATTTAGTCTTATTGTCGAGTACAGTCCCGCAGTACCTTATTGCTTATCTGAGACTGCTATGAGTAAGATACAGAGTGGAATTTGTATCGTCAACAAAAGGTAATCTCAGAGGCTCATGGAAAGGGTGATCCCAGCAGTTCTGAGGGAAAGACTCATGGCTCAGATTTTGGAGCTCAAAAATGACATCACTTAGGTAACAAACTGCCAGGAGACAGAGTCAGATTAACAAAACGTCTCACTCCCAAGGCAGATGATTTCATGAAAGTAAACACAAATTAATTCTATCAAACAATACATCAGTGAGAGAATTTTAACTCTAGTTATTTATTTTGTAATACACGGTACTATTTTTAATATTCCTCTTATTTGATTGGAATATGAGAAGACCTTTTTTCTTTCAAAAATATTCATCTGTAACTATCAATATAGTAGACTATGCTTCTTCTGCTGGGAATAAACCATTTAGTAAGTGACACCTGATTTTTATTAATCTTGTAACATTCTAATACTTTTACAATCTCCTTAGTTTTAGTGGAAATATAGTTTCTCACTTATTTTCTGTGGGAATCCATCTTTTTCCTTACTAGAGTACAATTGTGCAAATTAATTGTACAACCACAGTCATTTCGATAGTGTCATGTTCAAGAAAGATTCTTATTTGATGTGAGATATATATATATACACATATATGTTACTAACATGAACTAAAAACTAATGGTAATAATGAATATTGGGAAAGAGGATGTAGAGGTGGAGGGAAGGAAGTGGGTAGAGAAGGGAAGGGGACTAAAAAGAATCAGGATGTGTTAAGTATATCTACCTACTCCCAAAGATGAATATAAACGTCATGTACTGCACACATGTACGAATACAATTAAACACAAAATAAAGCTAATACACAATATGCTGGAACCAATGCCTTCAAGCCCCTCCTAGGTGAGTTTTCTGTTGCTTAGTGAGTTCTAGACACACAGAAGTAAAGAATATCATTTCTTTATAGTCAGAATTTATAAAATACTGGAAATGTCACTGAGATAGGATTTCACCCCAAATTGTCAGTATTGAAGGTGAAATTGCATGGAGGGAGCTCTTAGCCTTAGTTTCCTCAACTCAGTATAGAAAATCAAATCACGGAGGCTTTGAAAAGTCCAGGTCAAAACACATTTAGAGAAGCTTCAGGTGGATGATAATTTCTCATGTTATTTTTGCAAAATACTATATGCTTAAGGATAATTATATGTGTTAGCTTATACTTCTTATTGAACCTATATAGTCAACCGAATTCAAAAAAGCTAGCCATTTTTTGTGATGAAGAACGGATTTTGTAGATTATGGTCATGGTGGGGGTGCAAGGAGTATTGGAAAAATTATCCAAAATTTAAAGCTTAAGGATAACTGCATATCTGGATTTTCAGTGCCATTGTTTAACAATAGATTATTAAAATGTCTAGGAGAATGGACTTATATCTTGTTTTGTTATGTAATATTTTTAATTGGAATGCACAGACTGAAATTACATAATTTGTAGATTCCTGTTGGGTAGAAAAGATAACTAAATTGTCTTATTTTGCATGTCATTAGCCAGTTTAAAAAAATCTATTCACTAAGTTTATTTCAGAATTCTTGCCTGACTGGCTGTCTGTACAGATTTTCAAGTTTAAGTTCTCCTTTGAACCAACCTTGTAATCTTAGGAGTATCCTTACCAATGAATGACTCGAACAAAATCTTTGATAGGTGTTCATTTTGTATTTGTATGAGAGTCGTATTTTTTTACTTTAAGAATTCTGCTTTGATACTTGGAAACAGATGTGTTTTGGAGTTCCAAATTCATCAGATTTTAGAAGTGTAAAGATGTATATTTTATATATACAGCACTCCATACATAAACACCTTAATATTTCTTCAGTGAAACATAAATATTTACACTCAGTGAGATGAAGAAGTTCATAAATAACATGTCATTTCAGATTTGGTTTTACCACATTGTTCTAAATGTGTTCAAAATAGGTCGCAATGCTACCGAATTAGTTATGAAAAATTTGTCAGTTTCAGTACTTGGCTTCGGTAGGCAATTAAGGGATTGTGAACCTACAATTTCTAGCACCTGAAACCACCTTTATTCAGTTTTAGCAGAGTCGTGTCAAAAATAATAAGAAAAAGAGGAAGTGTGAACCCTCAGAAACCATTCATAATTTAATATTTTAGAATGCAATCGAATGTGAGCCATTTCTTTGAGTAAGCGATAGAGTTGTGAAATGTAACATTCTCCAAGTAATGGCTAATACTCTCTGATCCAGGCTGAAAACACTTCATACTCCGGGGCCCTAGCAATCAAATAAAAAATAGCAAACAAACTTAAGAGACAAAAGGGGTAAGAATAAAACTTTCTCAAGTTTAAAATAGGTAAATTTTTCTACGGCAATTTGCAGAAAGTATAAACCTCTGCATAATACTTTAGTCTTGAAACGCATAAAAGTAACATACTTACAGAAAAATACATGTTTATTTATTAAGAGAAATATAGAAAAGTTCATATTTCAAGGCATGTAAAATGTATTCTTCAAGGAATAAGGATGTTGGACTATACATTAATCAGTCTTCTATAAGTGCAATAATTCTTGATAGCCCTTTATGCTGTTTTTTTTAATCAGTAAGGCAAGGCTTAGCATTTATTTTATTAATTTTTGTACATATAGCAAAATTGCACATGTAGCTCTAACTGCACAATAGACAAATTGTGCAGGGAAGAGAGTAAGAGAGGAAAAAGAGTAAAGTAATGTTTCAAAATAACATGAAGAGATAGTGGGTTTCCATTGAAATAGAAGACACTTGAGGGCTTTAAACTTGGAAGCTGCTCTCTGGATGTCAGAGTGAGATGAATGCCATAATTGTCCCTACAGAAACCAAGGCAGTGACACTGTTCTCAGGTAGAAGCACAGTCCTGAGGATACGGGGTGGGAGCGTCCAGCTCCTCCAGGTGCAGAGTCCTCAAATCTATGCATCATCTGAAAGCAACAGAAATCGCTGCAACTGACAATGTCAGCTCCTAAGTTGAGTTTCAGAATTGTCAGGTGACGAGGTCTGACAAATCTATGTAGACGGTATAGAGTCTGAGGCCAGAAAACTGCTATTTCAAACTGCTATTGGCAAACATTGCACAAGCCAAAGCGGGTAACGACCTGCATTCAGGATGGCAATGCAGGAGAGTCCAGACAAGTCCCAATCAGAGATGCTGGACTCATTTGAAGACAGACTAGAAGTCAGCATTACATCGTTGGCCATTAGACAAATGCAAATTAAAACAACGTGGAGAAACCACCTTACTGCAGAAAGAATGGCTATCATCAAGAAATCAAGACAGTAACTAATGCTGGCAAGGTTGCGGGGAAAATGAACACTTGTACATTGTTGGTGGGAACATAAATTAGCACAAACAATGCGGAAATCAGTTTAGAGATTCCTCAAAGAGCTAAAAATGGAATTTCCATTTGACTCAGCTATTCCCCTCTTAGATATTATCTGGAAAGAGTGAAAGTCATCACATTACAGTGATACGTGCATACACACGTTTATAGCAGTGCGATTTATAATAGCTCTTCGAAACTGCCTAGATGCCCATCAACAGATGAATGGACAAAGAAAATCTGGAATTTATACACAATGGAGCACTATTTCGCCATAAAGAATTCTAAATGTGGGTTGAGGACTTAGCTCAGTGGTTAGAGTGCTTGCCTTGCAAGCACAAGGCCCTGAGTTCGATCCCCAGCACCAAAAAAAGAAAACATAAATGCGAGGTATTCGTAAGTAAACAGACAGACCTTAAGACTATACTTTTAAGTGAAATAAATCAGACACACTAGCTTAAATTTCACATTGTTTCTCATATATGAGAAACCCAAAATATAATAGGAAGTAGGAAATCTTTTACAAATGGGAAGGAGATGGAAAATAAAGATTTGAAGATTAAAAAATGGAAAGAGAGTTTTTGCAAGTGGGAAGGGGACCAAGAGTTGGAAGGAACAGGGAGAAATAGGAGAAATAGAAGACAAAAGAAGAATTAAGATGTGTTATGTACCTAGATCTATTCCTCACAAATAAGTGTAATCATTATGCACTGCAAACACATATTAATTTTAAAAAATAAATCAAAAAGGAAACAAGGTGTAATCACTGTGTCTCGGACAAATGCAAATATAACACATCGATAGCAAATGGCCCACAAATGGCCCACGGCCACCCGAACCCAGACCCACCACACCAACAACAGCACCGTCTCTTGTTATTTCTGGAAATCATCGAAAGGACTGTGCACGCATTCAGAAAGACGTTAGCTCACATTCTTCCTCTTCTCCTGACTTCCTGACAGTCTAGGCACAGTCAGGGCTGCCGGACCTCCCGCAGCCTGCAGCCCTCAGGACAGCTCTTCCGGCCCACCTGCTGCCCCAGCCCTTCCGAAGGTCAAGGGTACTTGCAGTCTGTGGCGAAGCGTTCAGACTGCACCCCGTACACTCAGAGTATGTGCCCACACTTCCGCGGCTTCTCTGCTCACTGCCTGGTGTCCAGAGAGGGCTCTCCGTTCAGTGTCCCACGAGGGTGGTGGATAACTTCAAAAATGATGTCAACAAAGCCGGGGATGGTGATGTGTGCCTATAATCCTAACTACTCTGGAGACTCAGGCAAGGTACTTTGTCTAAAATATATATTTTTTTTTTTAAAGAGGGGCTCAGAATGTAGCTCAGTGATGGTCCATTTACTTGCCTAGCATGTGCAAGGACCCGGGTTCGGTCCCGGTGCCACAGGACAAAGAAATGGTTCCACCTCTCCACCTCTCCCTTCCTTTGTCCCTGACGTTTCCATTCAGCAGTGAAGTCTGTCTCCCTGCCTCTTGCTTCTGGGTTGGTCTTGTAATTTGGTTCGGTAAACAAAAATTATTTCCTCCTTATGTTAATAATATCAGACATAATAATAAAGATGGTGATAGACAGATGGCAATAATTTACATTCATTTGTAATAGTTATTCTACAAAGTGCTTTCTTTCTGTGTATTAATCAATTTTAACCTGTATTACATCTCAAAATTGTCTAAAGTGTTGTTACACTCTTTGACACCCATATCTTGAACGAAGAAGCAAAGCAATAACATTAAAATTCCCATTTTTAATATGAATTCATATTTTCAGGTTAATGCTAGACATGCCAGGGAAAGGACTATTTTTTAAAAATATACATGTAGGTAAATATATCTAATTACGGTAAATCTTACTTTCTTGTGCAAGCCATCATTCCAGACAATTTTGTTTCCGATTTTAAATCTGTTTTTCAAAATACTAAATACCATTTTCAGCTCTGTGTTGAATAATACTAAGAGCAAAGAGACAAGTCCAGTGGTTTATTATCAGCAACATCCTTCCAGTTACCCCGTACATCAATTCTGTCTTAATGTTGTCTGATAAGCTTTAAATTCCTCCAACTGAACTGTCACCTGGTCTAATTTCCGAGCTCAAAGACCTTATCTGTAAAAATGGGAAAGTCTTACTGTGTTGTGAATGAGATTTAAGTGGAAATATATTTTTAAAATGCTTAGCAGGACATACATCAAAAAGTAGGCACTCAGTGCATACTAATTTTCTTTTTCCTCATTCAACTGAGGAATGTGTGTTTGGGGCGCAGGCTTTAAATCAACTTTTTCATGCTGCTTTTCCTTTAGTTGCTGGGCTATTGCTAAATTAGCTGAAACCTATCAGTAATAATCAAACTGATTATAACATATCAGTTTAGGTGGTGAAGTCATGCTCAAAATGTGAAGTGTTATTGGCTTTTAGTGCTTCATTTCAAAAGGATTGATGTGTTACTTGTGCTTAGGCAATGATTCCTCATTTATTTGCATGCTTGATGAAGGACCACACCAAGCTATCTGCACAAATTGAGTTGGTTCTACTTCCCAGAAGAGCTCAAGCTCATCAGCTCACACCCTGGCATGTGTGAGACCCATTTGTGAAAATATTTGCTCCGCTCTTCACCTGGTGAAGGAGGCTGTCCAAATTACTCCATCTTCTCCATTTCTACTGGTCTGCTCTTACCTCGCCTGCAGCTGTGAAAACTGGGCTTCTTTCTTCACAGGATCAGTGGACAAATCTTTACTATCCTTCCTAGTACGTGCTGGGACGGTGGGCAATGGCATCCGTGCTTACTTTTATTTGTCTCATCATATTTCATAAAGCTGAATGTTCTCTTGCATAAAGTTCATATATTTATAGCAGTGGTTTGCAAACTCAGCTGCATGTTGAAACCACCTGAGAAGTTTGAAAAAATGACTGAAGGCTGGGTCCTTGCTTAAGAGATGGTGGAATTCCAGAGGAAAATATATTTGAATTGGTCTCTAACATAACCTGGGAATTGTGATGTTTCAAAAAAAGATTACAAAGTATGGTAAACATTGAGAACCACTGATGTGCAGGACAAAGAGCCTAGTCCTAATTCCACTTCTACAATTGCAAAATAGATCTTCATTCCAACTAAGGACCCACGTTCCTTCTGGGGCTCCACTTTCCTTCTCCCCTCTAACCTACCACACCTCAACATGATAGGAAAGAAAAATGACACCTTCGCTCACCAGTCACTTGGTTCATGGCAGCTGTTACCCCTATAAAAGACAAATTAATAAGAGAAAATCACAACAAATTTATTTGACCGAGATTTTCCATGATGTAGGAGCCTTCAGAAATGAAGACTCATAGATCCAGCAAAACCGTGTATTTCTGCACTTAGATTCAATGAAGAATGGACAGGGATGTAGAAGTATGTGTGGACACAAGGAGCCATCCTCTTTGTATTCTTTGAGGAAAAGGTGCAGGATTCCACTGCAGTGAGGATGTTATAACCTACTTTCAGACAAGGAAACAAAAAATTTTATGGCCATGTTTCAGTGCAGAAAGACAGAGGAAGTTCAGAATGACCTTCCTTCTGTAGTTTTCTCAACTGTCAAGTAGCCACTTTGGGTGGCCATCTGGGTTTCAACAGTGGCCTTATGAGCTGTGGTGGGAGGAGGGGAGTTTCTATTGGGAGTTCTTCCTGTTTAGCATGTGCTATTAACTCCACATCTCAACTGGGACTCAGGTACGATAAAGCATTGCTGAAACAAGGGTTAATTCCATAAAGAATACGTTTCACAGAAAAATTAAAACAGTCTAGCAAAAACTGACCAGTTTTTGAAATGACTTGATTTTTTAAACTGGTAGTTTGGGCAAGACATACCTGTTGCTCCTGTTATAAACACCTCAGTTCTATTTTACACTACAACATGACTGAATATATCATCCAAAGACTATTTCCCCACCTTCTAGTTTGCACAGTCTAGGCCATATTTTAAAATATAATGTATGGGTTTGTGGATGAAATACCCAAGATCACAATGTTGAGTGTTGTTTCATACATATGTTGGCCATTGTGTGTCTTCTTTTGAGCAATGTCTATTCAGATCTATCTAGTTCTCGTTTTTAATGGTGTCATCTTTATTATTTGCTCTTGGGCTTTTGAGGTTCTTTATGCATTCTGGATATCATGCCCTCGTCGCGGGTAATAATTTGTCGGTAACTTCTCCCATTCCGTATGTTCTGACTCTTCCCTCTGTTGTTTCTTTTGCCATGCTAATAAATGTTATTTAGTATGAAAAAGGCTCAGCAACATTAATCATCAAGGAAATGTAAATCAAAACCACAATGATGTATTGCCTCACTCTAGTAACAAAAGCTAATATGAAAAGACTAAAGATAACAAGTGCTGCTGAGGTTGTGTAGAAAAGGGGGGGAATGTATACTAGAACTGTCATTATAGAAAACATCATGTAGGTGCCCCCAAACCTACAAACAGGGCCACCACGTGCCCCAGCAATCCCACTACTAGAAATATGTCCTAAGGAAATGAAATAAGCAGGTCAAAGTGAGATCTACATTTTCATGTAATTAAAAATTCATAGTACTTAGGAAACAAACAAATGAACAAATGAAAAATCCAAGTGTCCGTCAACAGATGAATCAATAAAGAAGACGTGATACATTCACACAATGGAATACTGTTCAGGCATAAAAAAGCATGAAATCCTGTCACTTACAACAAGTTGGATGAACTGGAGATCATTATATTAAGTGAAATACACCCGACCCAGAAAAGCAGCTACTGTATGATCTCACTGATAAGCAGAATCTGAAAAGATTGATTTATCAAATTTAAGAGTAGAAGGGTGGTTATGAGAGGCTGGGGAAAGTAGAGGGGAGGCATTGATAGCTACTAAGTTACAAACTGATAAGAGCAAGAACCTCTGGTGTGTTATTTTAGTCAGTAGGATGATTATAGATAACAAGAAAGCACTATATGTATTAAAAACCTAGAAGAAAGCATTTTGAAATATTTACTGTAAAGAAATGGTAAATGTTTGAACACATAAATATACTTAATTTGGTTTAAACATTACACAATGTATACATGTATAGAAGCATTACACGTTAAAACACTGATAGGCATAATTTTTGGTTTTACCTATCAGTCAATAGAATACAAAATTTTAAAAATCTGTATACTCATAATCATTGATTACAGAATGTAAAGAAGTTCCTCAAGGTAAACATGCAGAGTAAAAGGTCTTGTACATACTGAATCCAAAATATTATCCATTATATTTTTTAAAACTTTTTATTGAAAAAATAAGTAAATATACTTGTGTTATAGACAATTTGTTATTCACATTCTCAAAGATATTACGTATATGTATTTTTCAAATAATATCCGAGAATGAAATGAAATGTTACATTTATTTTTGTCCAAGGAGAAATGATGTAGTCAACATGTTATCTTGAAAGCAACTAGTTCTTTTTAATGCATCTCATGCTTTCTTTGTATTCATTTTAAATGTCACACACCAGCATCTACAGGTGGGCTCTGGTCAGTGACCTTTATATTATGTTAGAAAAGCACCATGAATTTATTTTTTTTGTATTTTTAAAGAAATGGGGAAAGGACTTAAAGTCCCACTCTTTCACTGCCAGAAACACCTGCAACGAGAGCTTCATGTCCCCATTATATGACACTACAATCATAGTCCATAAATATTGACGGCAAAGTCAACCAAATTTTGTGGCTCCCTGGAGCTAACATGCAAAGGCTTGGTGTTCTGTGGGGTGGAAGAGAGGTGGTAAGCCTTCTTAATAGGTTTCATATGTGACTTTGCACAAAATGGTAAGCATAATCCAGAGTCTCTAGATTTATAAATAAGAGAAGCATTTATGCCTGAACATAAACTTGTATCCAAAAATGTTTTATTTACTAAATGTATATATATGAGAATATAAAGAGTTTACCCTGTACTATAAATTAACACCAGAAAACATTAGATAATTAAATCCTAATGACTCAGACTGGGTACTCACACTTTAGATTACTTGCTTAATGGGGTTAGCATTTAAACGGCCAGCTTTGAAGTTAACAAACGCCATTAAAATGCATCAGGGGAGATCTCCCCTCAGTTTTTGCAGTCATTGTTTTAGTCTGGCTGGCTATAGACTCAACAGAACAGCAGAGATGGGATTTACAGAGTGAGCGCTCTTTTTCTGAGTGGAAGGGGTGAAATCTTTTCTTTTAAATAAATAAATAAAATGGATGGTTTTGAGAAACTAGCATGTGGGAAAAACTAAATCTTCCATCCCTCTCCCCACTAGTCTGGAGATTTCCATTGTCATCCCCTCCATTCCAGCCAAGGCTTCAATGCAAATTTTTCAGTTCCCAAGCACTGGCCGCATACATTGCTCACAGCGTCTCAGCCCCTCTCAAAGGAGTCCTTGGATACTGAGCCAAATGTCTACAAAACTCATTGTTCTGGACTTTCTTGGGTTAACACCCAAATCCTCTCCCGTGGTGGTACAAGTCCAGGGAGGAATAGAGGGGGGAAATTAGTACATGAACATTCCTAAGGGCATTGTCTAGAGAGAAAGAGGGCAATAATTAAGAGATAATGTGAAAGGGGAGAGAACATTCTCACAGGATAATGGTCTCCTGCTGCAAAAGAATGCCAAGGCAAAGCCAGCATCATTTATGGAAAATAAATGTCATAGTGAGGGAGGTTAAAACATTCACGTTCAAATTAGAAGAGCCAATCTTTTGGTAAAGTTCTGTTATTGCAAATCATCAAAGCTGACTAAATCATTTTATCCAAAAGATGATGGTACAGAAAAGGGACGGTCACTGTATCATTAGCAGCCTGAAGAGATAGAGGACCTTACATGAGTATAAATAAATGATCAAGTATGAAATTATGGTCATATTTTCAGCCAGCTAAGAGAGGTTTAGGCGAAGCCTAGTTCTTCACCAATACCTCACTAGACTGTGCTCTGAGTGATTTTAACCACTTAGGAGCAGTGTGCATGCCACAGGAGCTTTCTAAGAGCTGTGCCCTTCCTCTGTGAAGTAAAAGGAATTGCTCCGAGATAGAAACCAAAGGCTGAGAGTTTGGGCATGGGAAAGGGCTGGGAGTGGGGGCTGCAGTCTTTATAGTGGAAACACTTTAAGGCAAGTGAGACCTCTCAGCACTGTCAAATCACACGCCCAGGACAAATTCCAGTGCTAGAGTTCATAGGGTGAACTCCAAGGGAATTTCAGGGTTTCAAATGCCTGTAAAATGCAGTCTGACTGTGGCATCAATGGTTGTTGTTGACTATCCATGGAATGACACATCAATGTATTGCTTTAAAAAATAAGCTACCAAAAATAAAGTAAAAATCATTAAGGAATGTTAGTACAGGCAAAGTCTTTCAAATGAATGATGTAGAAATATGATCCAATCATTTCAGAGAATCATATTAAATATCATTATTTCAGCCTTGTGTGATGTTTCCTCATTACTTTCACCATAAATGAAACATCACGTAAAAGCACTAATTATGTAGTAAGTGCCTAATCTGTAGAGAGATTACACCGAATGCCACTGGACACATGACTTGGAGATATTTGTCATTAAAAGAAAGAAGGACAAGTGTACCTACTGTTATCTAAAAATAGTAAATTATAGTAACCCAACAGTAGGAAATCCTAATGGAACTCAGGAGCCATCAATAAATCTAGATAATAAAATCATGGGCAGCTTCACAGAGAGGTATGTGCTCACCAAGAGTGGGACCAAATCAGGCTCCTAACTTGCTCTATTCAAAACCCACAGCGGCTACCGTATCACCATATCACTCAGGGGAAAGGGAAAATGTTGCCTTCCTGTGATCCATGAGGCCCTCCGTTCACCTCTCTGAGCAGATTTCCTTCCCTTTCTCTGCCATGCACTCCAGGTAGAATCCTCCTTGCTGCTCCTAGACCCTCCTGGGCACATTGATTCCTCAGGGACTTGACATGCGCTGTTCTCTCTGCCTGAAATGCTTTCCCCACGTGCATCCTTATAGCTTGTCCCCTCACTTCTTCTAGATCGTGACACAAACGCTTCCCTTCTCAGCGAGGCCTGTCTCAGCCACCAATCTTGAAACTGGATTCTAGCACCTTCCAGTGCCAACACCTCCTACCCTACTCCATGATCTTTTCTTCTACCACTATTTAGCTACTCTAAATTACTGGACAGTTCTGCTTGTTTTCTGTTCCTCCAATTAGAATGTCAGTCCTACAAGGGCATAAATTGTACACGCTTTTTTTAACTAAAAGAATGCCTAGAATATAGTAGGTATTCTTACTCAAATGAATGAATGAACGAATGAATGGGTGGTTACATGGGTGAATGAACGGATGTATTATGAATACTCTCAGTCTCTATGTTTCAAAAAGGAAGATTTTATTGTAGAACCTCTAATTCTCTACCCAGCAATATAATGCTGTGAGTCTATACACTTTCACCATAAAACATCGTAGAACATATTAAACAATATAGTTTTTCCGTACCATTCAGTCACATCAGAAAAGAAACCATCCTATATAAAAATTGTTTCATTTTCCCACCTGAAACATAGACATTCAACTAAACATAATTATACTTTGAATAATAATATCAACCTTTGGGTCAGTGCATACTATGGGCAAGATATATTAGTCAACATATGAGAAACATTTTTGGAACACCTAACATACTGTAGTCACTGGACAGTCACGGTGACCAAAATATAGAAATTATTCTGCTTGGTACTTCACTTCCTCTACATCAGGTCCACCTCTATTCAGTTATCAAACATGTATTGACTACCTACTGTGTGACAAGTGTGAGAAAATACACACCCCTCATTCTACAATGTATTTTCTTACTCCCTGGCCAGTAAGACGAGTCTCTTCATAGCCTTGAATTCCCACACCCACTTAAGCCGTTCTCCCTGGCATCCCCCAGCCACGACCCCTACTAGAGGGTGTCCCTCCTCCACAGAGCTCAGGCTCTCTGTTTTAGCCATTTCCATCTTGATTTCACGTCAGCTCTGAGCATGCTGCTTCTTCTGTCATCTTGCTACTCTTGTTTGGAACTTGACAGTATCACAATCACTCAGAAGAATTTCCTCAAAATAACAGTAACGTAATTAGAATTACAAGAAGTTGCACAAGAACAAATGATTTAAATCCAAAGTTGAGAACAAATACTCTCAATTCAATCAAAGATGGAGTCATCAACCTAAATTTAATACAGATACTGGTATTGTTTGTGTTGAGTTACTATGTTATTGAGCATAGCAGATTTTGTCAAGGAACAATTTTAACCTTGAATGTTTGTTGCCTACCAATGTAGAGAAAATCCTGGAACTGCTGCAAATGATATCGAATGTCTATTAAAGAGCCTTTATTCCCTGTATGTAACTACAAAATAATGACTTTCTTATAAGATGATCATCAAATATTGCCACATATGAGTTTTTAGCTCACTGTCCTATTATTTTGGGGGCATTAAAATTCTTTTTAATCAAGTAAAACTTATATAATAAGTAGAAGCCTTTGGATGTATCTTGCCACCTAACCTGCTATGGAGAAGGCATAGCATTAAAAATCATGAGTTTGAAATAATTTAAGGAAACCCAAGTCAGCATTTTTACAGCACTTATTAGAGTTCCTAGTGAATAGATTCCCTTTTGTTAACAATGCTTTTTGACTGGATAGAAGATAGATATATTTTAAAATGATCATTGCTTTTTTTTCTTTTCTAAAGACAAAATTTCCCTATTGTCCAAGCTAATCTTGAACTCCTATGCCCAAGGGAGCCTCCTACCTCAGCTTCCCCACTAGCTGGAGTGACAAGTATGGGGCTCCAGGCCATGTGTTTTAAATAAATATTTTTCTTTGAACACAGGTAGTTCTGTGTTCCCTGAAGTCCAGTTACATTTTCATAGACCTTTGCCTACCACACTGATTGAGAAAAAGCAAAAAGAAAAGTAAGAGAGGTAGGCATCTTACAAGAGGACTTTACTTCCTGAATGCAGAACAAGATATCCCTGGAGTTCCAGAGTCCTGTTGGGAAGAGTCAGAAAATATATGCAAATGTGCCTAACACTTAAAAGATGCTCAAAACAGTTTATTCTTTCATTTCCTCACCAACTTCTCTTCATGTGAATAATGATTGTTACCTAGGAAATCTTGACACATAGATCCCTGTTGTATTTAGTATATGTTAGGGATTCTTAAACATTTTCCAGTAATAAATTAACAAAAAAAATTTTGACAGAAATATTTACTGATTTTTCTGAAGAGTAACATGAAACTAAATATGTTTTACTTCTTCATTCATTTAGACACAGAAAGTGATATATAGACATATATATCTCATATATCTTTTATAAATAAACATATGTATCACATATATGTGTACATATGTATCATATATCATATAAACATCATATATTATAAAGATATGTATGTATACATGTTTCGTGCTCAAGTTACCTCTTGCTCCAGAGGTAGACTGTGTGGTCATATAGTTTTCCTAAATGTTATCATTCACTCTACCACCTCCTGACAACAAAAGCTAAGGAAAGCCAGATCTAAGCTGGCGACCACAGCTGGCTATCTACTTCAAAGGATCTCCGTATATTGATTCAGCAACACAAAAATCACAAAACGCTAAGTGAGGAAGTCCAACTGTATATTCAATTTACTCTGGATATATGTATAGGAATATAGAGAGACCTGGCAAAGAAACCTGAAATGTCTCTTACTAGAAAAGAATATATGAAAATAATACTGTGTCAAATTGCAGAAAAGGCTACTGAGATGTCCTCAAATCTCTCACTGGATATGAAAGGATTTTGTATGTTCTGTGATAAAACAGAACTCAGACTCTAGATACCCTTTTAGTCCCCATGTTTTTAAATCCTAATCCACAAAGTCCAGTCACTCCCAAGCATCTGTACTCATATCTTACCATACTTCTTGGAACTCCTGGCACCAGGAGCCTTCCCTAAGGGATCTTCAAAAACTTGTTCATTTTCACCTGTTTTGTACATTGTAATCCTTGGGCACTCGATCAAGTAAGTGATTTCCTGGGATTCTTTTTCTGACTAAGCTGCTATCATCAACCCTCAAAGGAAAAATGTGATTCTGCAAGAATGGGGTCTATAAGGCATGGCATTATATTTGGAAAGGAAAGGCAAAGGAGAAATTCAATGCACGGATGTCTTCTCAGAATGGACAGACTACAAAGAACGATCTAGTGGGAGACCAGAGAGCAGCCTCAAGTGCCCAGAAGTAAAAAGGCATCTCTACAAAAGTAAAGATAGACTGTCTAATTCATCGGTTTGCCCAGGCGTCCATCCCTCTGCTCACCCAACATGCTTTTGCTGAACACTGACTAAATCCTGGGAGCTTCTATATCTATTGTGTTTTGTTCAATCTATCTCTGCTTCACTGAAGACAAATGGCCACCTAAAAATATTTATAATTCCTGCTTTTGTGCTGAGAAGACCTCTTTGATAGCAGCTGCTGTGCAAGAGCTGTGCTCCAGTCTGGGTACTGAATGATCTCAAAGCTCATCGGGCACTGAAGGCTTGATCCTCAGGCTGGTGCTGCTGGGAGGTGGTAGAACCTGCAAAAGGTGGGGCCTGGTGCAAGGGGATCACTGGGCCCCAGCCTTCTCTTCATTCTCTTTTGCTTCCCAGCCATAATGTGAGCGGTTTTGCTCTGCTGCACACTCCATAGGCCCGAAGTAACAGCTTCAACTACTCGTGGGCTGGGACTTCCCCAAATGTGAGCCAAAATATTTTCTTCTCTCAAGCTGATTATGTAATCATTTGTTATAATGATGGAACAAGCTTTGACGGATTTTTGTCTGATCCATTTTTTAAAGTTGTATTTTGCCTATCGTGCCGATATTACAGCCACTCATTAACCAAATTAATTTCTGTATGAAGACAGCTCCTCGGCTTTGGGTCTATTATTTTTCACTCAGCCTCTCTTCTTGTGGTGCACAGCACAAGCAGGTTGTGAGACATACAGAGTGCATCATGGTCTCCAGGCAAATAATGGCATAAGCCCTCAAGTTTTTGGGAAAGGGGAGATATAATCTAAGTGAGGTCGCTCACAGTTTTGGAAGCCTCTCTGCTTTGCAATTGGTGACATGGTGGCAGATGACTGGGACAGGAGAATGGACTTCTTACTTCAGCTGGGCTCCTCCAGGGCTCTCATCTGCATCCTTTGTTCACTGGTAGAATCTCTACTAACTTTTCCAGTAGATTCTTATCAAGATCACTCTCACCTAGATGTATAAAAATAGGAAATATTTTCTTTAAAATTCCTGAAGGAATTACTATAAATATACATGCAACATTTTCCAGTAAAGTAAGAAATCATAAATGTTAACCTTTAAAAAAAAATGATGACTGTGTCCTCTAAAGGGGATTAAATAATATCCATAGAAATCTCTACTCTATTTTCTCCTTTCACTTCCAAATGGAAAATACAAAAGTTATTTCTAATTATATGCTACCTATTCAAATTTTGAAAAAAAAAATTAGTTTTCAAAACATAACCAAGACCACAAAATTGTCCCTAAGTCTTGGTGAATAGTGGAGAACTGGAGCTCCCTGGAAACTTCAGCAGAGGAAAAGTGTCCTTAATAATGTGATTATTGGACGCCACACAATTCAGCTGGGGACTTTTCTCCATGAATGCATCTGAAGACTCCAGGGAGGGAGTATTTGGAAAGAGCTCAGCACTGGACATTGCCTAACTGATTTTTGCTGGCTACAAATAAGAACAACCGAGTATCCTGAGGAAAAAATGTTGCCGAGTAGAGAAAAACCAAGTGTACATAGATAGTTTCTCCCAACTGTGAATATGTCAGTTTGTGCATATAGTTCTGCCATGTACACTGTACAGGTTGCAAGTTACATGAGGTAGCTGAATGAAGCCCTCATTTTTCTAGGCAGCAAATCATTCATTCCAGCGAGAGGTGCTCTCCATTCAAGAAATGGACATTTTTCTAATTTATACACATGCACTGCACAATTTCCAGTTTCCTTCATCTGTTTAAATTCTTCATTTCTGTTTAGCATTTCTTCTCAACCAGAATGCATTCTACAAAGTATGCAAACGTTTAAATCATAGGTCAATTTCCTTTTTATCCCCCTCAAGCCACTGCTCTGTCTATAATCTCCCTCACTGTCTCCAACACCTTCCCACCTTCCCACCTCCCCAGCTTCCCTCTCTGTATGTGCTACCTTTTGCATTCTGTCATCGTGATCCCTACTTCTCATAAACACCAGTCATTCCCTGGCTTCCAAGCCCACCCACCTCTTCAACTGCGATGTCTTTCTACATCATCACATCGATCAGCAACATTTTCTCTAGATCTCTCCTTCCTTGCCTCACGCATCCTCCACTTTAGTTTTTTCTTCTCTTTAGTTCTTCCCTAGAACTACTTCCTCTCTGAATTTAACTCTGGTTTCCCTCCTTGCCTCTGGGGCCTATACCTGGGTGTCCTGGGGTTTGCTATATGGAGTCTTCGCCACCTTCTGTCTCCTGGGAGAATGTATTTATTCCGTCATTTCTATTACTATCTCTAAACAGAAGATTCACACATAGCGAACTAGAGACCTGACATCCCACTTGAGCTCCATCCCAAATATGTACTTGCATTTCCAACTGACTGGCAAAGCCAGACAGAAGCAGCTTGCAGCTGGGTGTGAGGTGAACAGCCTCAAGGGAGGTGAATGCTCTTGTGTTTCAGCTGGAGTAAGAGAGCAGCCAAGCCTCTTTTCGAGAGCTTTCGAGAGAAAGACAGTTGTCAAGAAGGAAGAAGGGTAAGTAGGCAGAGGGGAAAAAAGAGAACGGGAAGAAGCTTGAGCAGGCTGCAGCTGCTGCTCAGCCCTCAAAGGATAGGATCTGTTTTAATCTACATATTGAACATCCCCCAAGACCCCCAGTGTTGAAGGCTTGGGCCTTACCCCAAGACACTACTGGGAGTGGAATGTTTAGTAGGTGGGGGCTCATGGAAGGAAGTTAGGTCATTCTGATCATTTCCTTAAAGGAATACGAGGACCCTGGTCCCTTCTTGTCTCCTATTTTGCTTTTCAGCTGCCATGAGGTGAGAGATTTTCTTCCATTGTGTGCTTCCTATCATGATGTTCTGCCTTGCCACAGGCCCAAAAGCTACAAAACCGGAGTCATCTGACCATGGACTGATACATCTGGAACCATGAACAAAAATAAAGTTTTCCTCTTTTTAAATTGATGGTCTCAGGTATTTTGTAGCAAAGCTCTAACACAGCATCCAGCTAGCAGCTCAAAGTAACACATCACCCTGTGTCTCATCATTACATTTTTCTCCCTCTGCACTTTATGTTAATGTCAGTTCATCTTTCCATTCACCTAGTCTCAAAGTATCAGCACAATGTTAATTCATTTCTCCAGCTGCTGCTTCCTTTTCATGTTTTTTTTTACCTATGCAATATGTTTTCCATTTTATATCCTTCCTCCAGTCCTACTCATTTCCCACAGATTGCTACAAGACAGCTGCTACCTATCCCTCACCCAGTAACTTCTGATGTCTGACTTTACTCGGAAGAGTCCTTGGTTATACAATAGATTTTTTTTTTTTTGTGGTACCAGGAACAATAGATTTTTTAAAAACACACCTTCTGAAAAGTCTCAAAACAATTAAAACCACAGGGTTTGGTAATAATGTCATGAAGTTCATAAATTTGACTAGTAGGCAATTTCATAAACTAAGGTCAAGCTCTGTTTCTCTGTTCCAGCACCAACAGGGGAAGTACTATAAATATTCTTTCTATTGAATAGGGTACTTTCCTTGGCTGTAAACAAGGGCCATTTATTAACATTATGCATAATTTATGTTTAAAATGTGGTTGTAAATATTCATTTGTGATATAGGAGAGAAAAACTGGAAAACAGCCAACCAGTGGGTAGAAGCGTTCGTATATTAAGGGAGTGAAAAGTGAATCAACTGAAGAGTCTCAATAAACCAAAAGAGCATGTTACTCTGCGGAGGTAGCCAGACTGAGGCTTGAGGTGGGAAAAGAAAGTACCAAGGGGGGGTGTGTGTGTGTGTGGGTGTGTTTGTTTCTTCTGTTTGCTCAAAATGATCAACTTTGAGTCAGAAGAGGACAAATTCAGAGGATTAATCAGGAATTCCTGAGCCTAGGAAATCGATGGTAAGTCTCCTCTGCCTAACTGATGCTGCTGGACTCTGAATAGACTCTTCACCATTTAACTTGCTCCAAGTATGGTGACTAATAACTATTGATGAGTGCCCTAAGGGGCAGGAGAGTTGTTGTTAAAAACTTAAAGGACTCCTTCCAAATTCTATGTAAGTGATGCCCATAGACCACAACCATATTTACATAGAATATGTCTGAATGTGCCCTTGGAGGTATATGAAGGATGTTCTAGACATAGAGTAGCATTTATAGGCCGCTTCAATATCTCCACACTTCCTGTCCTGAAAAAGAACTAGGAAACGTAATGCAAAATCAAGATTTGTTAAACAGATGCATCCTACTGATGAGAAAGACCCAACAGAAGTCTGAAGTTCTTCTGTACTTTCCCATGAGTAGTTTCACTGATGTCAGTGATCTAACCCTGCATGTCCCACTGTCAGCACTCCACTTCCTTGGTCTACTTGGCTTATAGTTCATCTACCGTCTCTTACTCCCACCGTACTATATGGTCTTCTCCTTAAAGGCAATGAGTGTTTTATCTACCTTTATACCTGGTACTTGTGAATCCATAAATTAATGAGCAAACTATACCACAGCACCAAAATGAGCTTAGAATATTAACGCATGGATCTTAATTGGACAGGAGTAGTTTTATGTGTATTAAAACATTGCCATAAATATATTTCTCTAGATAAAGTTCCAAATTCTAAGTTTTAGAATGAATTAGGAAGAGATCTGCACATGACTGCACTCATTTTCCTCCACCAGATTATACCTGACTGGCTTTGTTTACACTCTTGCTCACATCTCCCCATTTTCCTTCCTGTGTTTTAGGCTCAGCCTTTAGACACCTTCCCTTTTCTCTAATATTCTGTGGTTTAGTTTTGTTTTTGACTCTACATGTGATGCTTACCCTTCACCAAAATTTGTCCTCTTTACTTTCTGATTGTTCAGGTTTCAGCTCAAATGTGATGTCTTTGGGCAGATTATTCTTGACATTTTGGTTTGGACAGGTCTTTCTGCCTACACTGAAGTGCCTGTAACAATCATCACGTTAAATTATGGCATCTTTTATGCTTGTGTTCCAGATTAGACCATGCGCTCCTTGGAGATTAAAGTTTATCTTGTTCACTCTGTTGATAGCTAAACCACCTATTATGGTGCCAAGAGGGTTGTAGATTTTCAATAAACATTTGTCAAATGAATAAAACCTAGAACCATCTCAAAATTAAACATCACTATTTTAGTATCTTTGCGAAGATTCATCATTCATTCATTCAACAACAACAGAAAATTACATTGAGCCCTTGATTTCCCAAGCTGTGCTAGAAGTATTTAAACACTTATCAACTCTGTAAACAGATCTGTTATTTTCTCCCTTAAGTATTTCCACCTCCAGAATTCATTTTATCATCCAAGAAGTGTTACTTAATAAATTCAGACTGAAATATAATCTCCAAAGCTTTTGGGGGCCTTCCTGTGCAAATATGCTGTTTACATATTCTAAATCATCTAAATCTAACTACATAACCACATACAGTACTTTGTGTAGTAGATATGTCCCAGAAATTTTGCTTAAGAATAAAATCACATTTTATGATTGACTAGCATTGTCCTCTCCAGGTTTATGTCTTCGTCATTCTCATTGAATTTTCACTGATAAAGATTTTCAAACTATTTCTTGCTTCAGAAATGTTATTTTAATTAATCAATTCTACAAAAGCTTCTTATATTATTGGAGGAGTATCTATTTTAATTATGCTTCAACTGATTCTTTTTATTGTAATGGATAACACATTATTTAACCTTTGAAAATAATTTGTGCTAAATAGCCCACACACCTCCGGGATGTAATGTGTTCAGTCGATGTTGCATTTCTACAGTGACGACATTCAAATTCAGTTTTCCCTTTTAAAGTTTTTTTTTTCCCTCTTACACTGCCAATATTGGAATTGCCACTAACAGATTTTTCAGGAGTGAGGATGAAATGATGGGTGTGAGGAAAAAAAATGTGATAGGGAAGTTTGACAAAGTGTGCTCACCAAGCAGAGGCTGAAATTAGAAGCTGGTTATTTGAGACATAGCTAAGAAGACAGGACATTAAATATGCAGCGATATGCTGGAATTCTGTTCAAATAATAGATCATCACAGATAATGATCACAAATAATAGATCATCACAAGCAGATACAGTTGACTGTTTTTACCATGAAAATTAACACAAAAATTAAAACATCTGAAGTTTTCCTAATTCAGATGAGAATAATATATTCATGAAAGGAAGGCATGAACATAGGAAATCTAGGGGATTTGTGTAGCCCTGATGTGAACAGCAGTAGAGACCCCTAAAAGAGCAAAAGGGGCCACTGAAGCAACACTCACATTCTAAGAGCTATCTCAAAATCCAATAATCAAAGGAATTTAAGGACATATATTCATGTAAATGTATTCATTCATCTTGAAATTCTACCATGTTGTTGGAGAAACTAAAAAAGTCATGACTTGCAGCCACACTAAGAAGGCAATGTGGCAAAGTAATTTTTTTTCAATGACAAATGATGGGGGGGTGTAAAATTTTATTTCAGGGAGGAATAAGGATTCATCTCAAAACATAGGTAAGGGAAAAAGACTCCAGCAACCAAACACAGCCCATTCAAAGGAAAACTGGTCTCCCGGGAGCACTTACTATCATCAACATGAAGGGAGAAGGGGCCATGGCTTCCCAACACCACCTACTGCTTCTCCCCAGGACATGCTGCAGCTGCCATCCAGGTGCTGGCTTGGTCTGCACTTGTTTTATTTATAACAACCAGTGAGATTGGAACCAAGCGAATACGACTGCAGGAACACCACAGAGTCCCTAAACTCCCTGGCACACAACACATGGATGTGTCTTTTTCGTCAGAAATTAGCATGTTTCATCAAAATCTCATGTTTTCCCTCCTTCTATGTCCACACCATGGACAAAGTGAGCTAAGGAGCTGTGATCCTCTAACTGTCGATAGTTCATTTTGAATGTGTGGAAGGGCTAGTAACCAGTCTAGTATTTGTTTATAGGATGATATAACTAGTTAAAATTTGGACCATTTAATTGGTCTGCGTTTTGATGGCCCTCAACCAACCAGAGTGAGTGGAAACTATCACGAAAATCAAGGATTTCTCGAACGTCTCATCTGCCTACTTGGCTGAATCACGACCTTTGGAAAGTCTGACAGTAGACACCTGGCTGCGAGTCCTGCAGGGCCGCCGTCACTGAGATGGTTGGAGCCCAATAATTTCAAATTACTGCTATGCGGGTTAAGCTTGGGAAGAAGCTGATTAAACAGTTTCAAAGTCTTTAGAGGAGGAAAAACCATAAGCATCTTTAGGAGGATAGTGTTACTAACAAATAACTAAACATGAATGGTACAAGTAACGCTTTATTTAGGACCCTTTGAAGTGGCAGAGGACAGCTGAGCAGTGTTCCTGCCTAAGCTAATGCTCTCTGTTAGTCACACTGGGGCCTTGAAAGGGCAGAAGTCCTAGCTCACTGTGTGAGTAGGCTATGAGTCTGTTCCACGACCAGCGAAACATGCTATGCAATCATGAGGCCGGCTGTCTAACACTGTATGCTTTCTAAACGATCCCCTCGGATGGAAAGGCTTTCTCGCTTGGCTTCATGTTAGACAATAGCCTTATGTTACGTTTGCATCTCTGCACCTGAAAGTCTTTGGTTGAAATCTAACTCCCATGCGATGATATTTGGAGATGAGGTCTTTTCACAGTG
The DNA here is from genome assembly GCA_004026905.1 of Hystrix cristata. Lineage (NCBI taxonomy): Eukaryota > Metazoa > Chordata > Mammalia > Rodentia > Hystricidae > Hystrix > Hystrix cristata. Next base: position 17,112 of record PVJO010002707.1, on the reverse strand, counting down.
GAGTCTTTGTGAAGAGAATTGGTGTCCTTATAAGAGACTAGATAGCTGCATTTCTCTCTTTCTGTCATGTAAGGACACAACAGAAGTCAGACGCCTGCAAACTGGAAGAGCATCTTACCGGAACCCGTCCGTCCTGACACCTTGATCCCAGATGTCCATCTTCACTTGGTCCACAGCACTGTGTTACAGAACCCGGAATGGACTGAGACACCCTGCGTGTAGCTGCCAGCCTGCTTTCGAAGCCACATAGGCCCGGAAGCAGGAGAACTGTGGCTGCCAGGGACACAGTGATGACTCACAATGGGCCCTGAAGCCTCATCTAAAGCAGGACAAAATCTCAGATCAGCAGCCTTCGTAAAGCACAAAACATGTAAAGAGGTGTTTTCCCTCAAACTAAATACAAACTAGATTCAAAGACTCTTGAGGTAAGAAACAAATTTATACCACCAGATTGAGATTCTACTAATATATACGGCTCTTGACTGAAATGCGCCTTTTCCACCATCTTCGCCATAAAGCTGTGGGGTAGTTTGTATTTTCTACGTATAAGGACAAAGCTGAGAAAAGTTCTTCTCACTCCGTGAGTAAGGTGGAAGCTGCAGAGCTGAGCGGCCAGGTTAGGGCTGTCGGCCTCCAAAGATTGATCTTTCCATTAAGAGTCGTGGCTTCTCTCTCAAAGGCAAATTGTGAAAGGAGACTGGCAGAATAATGGTAGCAGTGTTAATGGAAACATTAATTACCATTCCCCTTAACATCCCTCACAATTATTCTTCACCCCACCTCTGTAATGAAGATACTTAATTTTTTTTTTTTTTCTCTAATCAGTATCTGGAAAAAAATTAAGGTCCTGAAAGGAGAAAAGTCACTGACAATTTTGTCACTCTGGTTCTGGCTAAATCTCTCCTTACCTCAATATCCTAATTAGCAAAAATGAGATAAATTTCCTCCTCCTATTTCAATGTTAGAGTAACAGCCAAGGAAAGAGCTCAGCATACTTGATAATCTCTCTAAATGCTTTATTGACAAAGTCATATTATATCTACATGCTCCAATAAAAGCTAGGGCAAGGGTAAAAAAAAACTCAAGAAGGGTGGGTGCGTGTGGAAAAAGACAGCTCAAACTCTCCTCAAAAAAACAAGAACAACGACATCAATTCATTCGGAAGTAAAACTTTGAAAGTTCGAGAGCTAAGACTTTGACTGTTTAGCTGTCTCCCACTCTGGCTTGTCTGCCTCCGGCAATGTAGGACAGAGACCACTCAGGGCAACAGGAGGCGGGAGGGAGGAGGGTGGGTACAGAACCATGACAGACAGACAGACACACACACACACACACACACACACACATGCACGCACCCAGCCTCCTCAAGTACACTCTTTATTTCCAGTTCATGGAAAGAAATTGGCGTGCGATTTGCTGATGCTTTGGCCAGGGCGATATGAGTCGACTCTTACTCTACGCCCTGCAACATTTGGAAAGCTTCCACATCATTCTCCCTGTCCCGGGGGGACTGACCTTCCTGAGCCCACCGAGAAGTAAATCTAACAAGTTCCTCAGTGAGCTGTGCCCGGGGAAGGTGAAGATCTAGAATTTAAAACATGCGACATCTAGACGCATAGTAGGTGGAATGCACGTTTTTATTTTTTTTAACTCCCACTTTACTCCTTTATAAAATGGAAATATTAATATTGATAGCACAAAATCTTTATGAAAATCTAATGAAACTGCACATGTGTGCATGCAGATGTATGTTTGTGCATGTGTATATGTGGATATACGTACATGCATAATCTCCAGCATGAAATGGATGTCTCAGTCCTTCCTGGCCTGGTCCAGTGGCACAGCCAGCACGTCTGCGCCCTGGGAAGGTCCCATTCGAATGGCCCTCACTGTGACAGTTCCAAGTAGCTGGTAAGCTACAGACTCCCACTTCGCACAACTCTCTGCTCTGCAAGTCTTTCCTTCCCGCTCAGAGGACTCATTATTTTCCTCTTCTCTTTGAATCCCTGCTCTCAAATTCATTCTTAAGAATTTTCTGAATCAGTGTTCAAATCACAGAATTAGAAAATTTAAATGTATATTCAAATTTATCAATGAATTGAGGTTACCCCTCCTGTGGGCATTTGATTCCTAATGCAAATCCAAAGAAGGGCATTTGGACAAGCAGTATTTTGGTATATATTAGCCTTGAAATGATGAAAAGTGTGTGGTTTTATATTTGGAGGGCACAGCTATAAAGGAAGGGGGATGGGTGGTAGGGAGAGGCCTTGGCGTCTCTATCATTAGTATCCATCACTCATATCATTTCCTTAAAGTTACTATTCATTGGCTTTATGTTATAGCTAATAAATTCTCTCATGTAATAAAATACATCAATCCTCTTAACCGCAGACGTACATAGATCCTGAAAAACTCTTCCTCCTCTATCTATATGCAGATGTAACATAAGAATTAGTGTATAGTACGTGGGCCTCAATATTTGTTAAGAAAACTAAGAAAAATAAGTGCATGTCTCGAAGTTGTTAAGCTGAAGAGAGACTAAGAAGAAAAGTAAGTCCTTACCCATGGGGGGTGGGAAGTAGCTCTCTTAGATGCAATGAGATTTACTGATTCAAATTATATAAAACCAATTAGACAGAAAAAGCCCTCCACAAAATCAAAATCATCTCCCAAAAGATGTAATGAATGTTTCCATATTTGAATCACTTCAAACTACACTGAGTAATCTAAAATATATAATTACAACCCTGTAAAAATAAAAATCTATGCTCAAAGGAAAGATGCTGAGCTCCCAATTTGAATACAAGAAGGTCCGGCATTCAGAGCATGCACAGTGTCCTGAGCCTCAGTTTCCCCACTCACAGCACTTCCCTGTCTCCTCAGGCCATCACGGAAGTGAATGAGCACAGGTCTGCAACACAGGCGACAATCTTCACACGGAAAGTATTAAGCAGGTTCCAAAATTCTTCCTGGCATTTATTCTGACTAGAAAATTCCTTCAATTGTTATAAAAAAGACTACCACAACTAATGATTCACCAGGCTCTGACCCTTTATAAATTTTACAATCAAAAGATCTTTTAATTTTAAAGTAGAAATCTATGTATAGATAAAGAGTATAGAAAACTCTGAAGCACTCTATAAGGTCAAGAATTCTGGTAGCAGCCTCCTTGACAGAGCTTGACTCTGTCTCTGACATCAGTGACAGGGGAGTTGCCCGTTTAGCCTCCGCAGTGGTTTGCAGGCAGAGGGGACAAAGCTTGCATCACAGCGAGGTAGTCATCAGCCGCCCTACGGAAGCCGGGCGAGATAATTCAAGCAGCACCTTTCTGATATTTTGGAGAGGATGAACTTGATTGACTCTGTCATTTACGCTATACGCTCCATCTGACTGGTCAGAACCAGTCCTATCTTTAAAAGAATATTATCATGAGAAATATCTTCTTAGACTTTACATTACAAAAAAACATCTGCTACCCCATCCTCTCTTTCAGAACCTATTTCTCTGGAAAGCAAAAAGCCATAAATTATTGAAGCATGGTTACAATGGAGATACAGCTTTGTAAAACTCAAAGTTAAAAGAAAGAATTTTCTTTTGATTAGTTGTTTTCCTATTTATATTATATAAAAGAAGATTTTCTTGAAATTTGTTTTAAAGGATATGGTTTTCTAGAGTACAGCAAATTTGAATGAATTGTTATTAAGATAAAAGCCAGTTACATAATGAAAAATACTAAAACACAGGCCCCAAGTCACAAGACTTGAATTCCATTCCTTCCACATCCCAGTTTTGTGATTCCGGTCAGGTTACAACATTCCTGGGTTTTCTCCTCTGTTAAAAGAGAGTGTATCTGAGCTCCCAATTTAATGGGGCTATTAAGAAGATTCAACAAGGTAGTAGTGTATGTGAAACCAGTAGAAAAGTCTAACATAAAATTCTTAGACAAAACATCACTGATACTGCTAACATGTAGATCACATCATTGAATAAGTATTTGTCTTAATATATTAGAAAAATTTTATCTAATTTCTGTACTCAAAGCAGGGGCCTTTTTAACTGCAGTCGCTGCCAGTGTATCTTATTGTTTTGCGTGGTCTGATATTTTAGTTCTGTCTTATTTTTATCCCCAAATAATAGTGAACATTATTATTGTTCTATGTTGTCGGTATTGGTGTGAGTTGATCTAAAGTGGTTGGAATCACGGTATCAGGATTCCATGTCCCGTCTCAGCCCTGGCCCAGGGTGTTATTTTGCTTCTGCCTCATGTACTTGGGCTGGAGCAGGGATCCTCCTGAGGGAGCTGCTTCAGACCTTTGGCGGGGTTGCCACAACAAAGCCGCTGAGCCTCCCAGTTTCTGTCCCTTAGGTCTGGGGTGGAGGAACCAGAATTTTTTGTGTCTTACATATTCCTTGGTGATGCCTCTGCCCCGGTGCCACATTCAAGACTCACTAGAGACCCTGAGTGGAGCTGTTTCTCATAAAGTCAGATATGATTATCCAAAAGATGACCTAAAGCATCGTTTGTCTTGCAGGACAGTTTAGATGGATACGCAAATCTAGGTTAATAGGGTTTTCTTTTTCTTTTTTCCTACATATTTTAAAAGAAAGTACTGTTTCACATCCACTGATTTTATTCAGAAGTCTACCATCACTTTATTGTTTCTTTTGTGAATAAACTTTGTTCTCCTCTTTGACTGATTTTTAAGATTTTCATTTTCTCTGATAATTTGTAATTCTTTAAGATCGTTCTCTCCCCCTCTGTCTCTCTCTGTCTCTCTGTCTCTCTTTGTCTCTCTCTCTCTCTTTCTCTCTCTCTCTCTCTCTCTCTCTCTCTCTCTCTCTCTCTCTCTTCCTTCCTTTCCTGGGTATCATTTCTATATTGTAGGATTTCATGTCTTTCATAGAGTCTGGAGAATTCTCTGCCACTATCTCTTCAAATGTTGCCTCAACTCTATTCCTTCTGTTCTTATCACTCTTTTTCAAAGATTTCCGTCTCTTTGTCTCCTTGGGCCACTTTTCCCAAATCTATCTTGTAAATCCCTCCTCAAAGTATGGCCATCACCTAGGAGCTTAGTAGAAATTATAGCTTTTTGATTTCACCCCAGACCTACAGAATCAGAATCTGAATTTTACGAGCTCCCTGAGTGACTGCCATATATTTTCCCAGTTGAGAAGAATATCTATTTCCTCATATTCTCTCTTCAGGGGTGTTCAATATTCTTAATGCATTGAATAACATTAACATTGTAATCATCATATTTTAAATTTATAGACCATGTATTGGTTCTTTTGCAAACTTTCCTGATCTTATTTATAGTCTGTTTTCCTTTTACCCCATGTTTTACTCCATTTTTACTTTCATACAATTTAAAAATTCTCTATTCACAGTGTAATTATTGTGGTATCCAAACTCCTTGGAGGTCATAATGGCTCACTTCCTCACATTTCCAGTGACTTTGGGTTGCGAACGTGTGTTTGAGTGATGCGAATCAGTGGGGTTGGAGCAGAGCTTGCTCCTCCAGGGTGAACTTTGGCTCTGAGTGCCCCTCCCCACCAATAGAGATTCACTTGTGATGACATATTTGTCTTGAGATTTTAATAATGCCTAGAGAGGGTTATTTAATCTCCAAATTTGGGTGAAAAGCTTGTGCTTGATTGGAAATCTTTTGGGACAGATAGAAGTTTTTGTCATCTCCTTTTGCCAGGTGGCAAACTTTTTCTAACCAGTCCCTCTTGTAGTGCCCAAGTTTTATGCAGACATTTCATTTCTAACCTTCTGTTTTGCACAGGGCCAAAACCTGGTCTCCTCATCTTAACAACCAGCACCGCCAATAGAGTAGGCTCTTCTTTTTCCTGGGAGCTGTGTTCCAACACTCTGAGTGCTGACTAAAAGCATGGATTTTACTGAAGCCTGTATACATGCTGTGTATTCTTATACATACATATGTGTGCTAAACTTTAATTCATAAATTCAGCAAGTAAACAATGACAATAACTATTAATCAAATAAAAATGATGATACACTTTAATAAAATGTTGACTTACTTTTTTTTGGAATTTCCCCTTTGATACTTCCAGACTTTTTGCCCCTGAGTAACCGGAACCACAGCAGCGGAGCTGTGGCCACCATGCAGCTGCTGCGGCTTCACGTTCCTCCTGCAAGCAAATGTGCTCAGCACATCCCGAGCTGGCTGCTCACTGTGGTCTTTAGCTCACTCAGCCTTTTCCCTGAGCTCAACTCTCTTGGGAAAAGGAGAAGAAGAAGGGAGAGGCAAGAAGGGTGAATGAAGGACAAGGTACAGGAGGGGAAGGGAGAGCGATAAGGGAAAGGAGTGGGGAATGGTGGAGAACAAAGGAGGAGGAGGAAGGAAAGGGGAGGGATAGTCATGCAACACAGTGCTTGCCATCAGACTAGAGATTTGATTTTTACATGTAGCTCAAACATCCCCAGGCACCCTGTAGGGTCGAGAGGTTTTGCCTCTATTGTTACACCATGTGCTGCTTCACCTTTCGGTATTAATTTACCCCTGCTGAGAACTGTCTCCTCTATTTAGGGTCCTCCCTCTTCATTTGCCTGGTCTATAAGTGCTTTCCGTCACATAGAAGAAAAGACCAAAACAACAGTGTTTTAATGCAGTAATATATTTTATTACCTCAGGGTCATTATCTGGAAAGAAATCATCCCACCTGCTGGTGATGGCGGAGCAGGTGGCCTTGCCCTCGGCCACCGGACAGCGGAGCTTCCGGCAGCTCACACCAGTGGCCCAAGCAAGGACAGGAAGAGCCAGACACTCCTTCTCCTTCTCCTTGGCCCCACCAGCAGGTTTTTTCTTTCTAGCTTATCAAGTAAAACATTCCCACCCTAGCATCCCCAGCTTCAGGAAAATGAAGAAGTAGCCCTGAGAATGTGGCCCACCCTGACCAAGTGACACTAAGCATCCACAGCTACACCTTCCCTCACATCAAGACATCTCCACCTACAATCCAAGCAACAGAAGCAGGAGTCACTTAGAAAGGTGCATCATCACAAGAAACCCTGACTCCCTCTCCCAGGAAACTCATTTAGGTCTCGGGTTACTCTCAAAAAAATATGCTGGATGTGATTGGCTTTGGGCCCCTTATTCTCATGCAATTGTGACATTCTTCACTCTTTACATATCTGTGTGATGTCTATTTCTCCTACTATACTGTGAACTCTTAGAGAGCAAAGGTCATGACTCTTTTTTTTTTTAATTTTTATTTTTTTTTTGGTCATGACTCTTTTTATTCAATGCTTCATCCATAAAATAAAAATTAAATAAAATTTTGGGGAAAAACCAACGATAAAAGCAAACAGGAATAGACTTCCTTCCACACTTTTATTGTCTGACTCCTCTGAGGATCAAATCCTCGATGATGGTCCCTCAGCTATCTCCATTTAGGGATCTTTCTACAGTCCTAAGAGAAATCCCTTACAGTGGAGAACCGATTTATGATGAGGTTAGCTTCTAAAGTAAGTGCAGAAGCCACAGTCCAAGGCAGGCAGAAAGTACCCGTAGGACTAGACCAGACACAGTGGTAGGGAGAGGGGCTGTCTCTCGAGGATGACCCCCCCCCGGGGGGGGGCGAGGGCCTACTAGAATACTCTTCACGCAACAGATATCACAAACCATATGCATTGATCAACTATACGAAGACACAGGTTTAGATGTGGTCACAACAGCAGAACAAACCAAAGACAAATAATTGTATTGTCCAAAAGGAAGCACTATGAATTCTTCTTGGCTTCTAATTATGCTGGCCTAAAAAAACCTATTTAAATGTTAGTCATACATTTACAAAGCCCAACAACACAACATGAATGTTTCTTGCTTTTTATTTAGACATAAAGCAATGCATTCTGCATTAAACAATTAGAGATGCAAACCACTACAGTGAAGCCACTTCTAGGCACATAAATACCCAGAGACAACCATCAATTTTGGAGACTTGTATTTAACTGTGAATATTGCCTTCTGTTACTGGAAACCGCTGCAGGAGTCTAAAGTGGTCTCTGAAGGAGACCAGTGTGTGATTCTTGACTTCCCAAGGTTGTCCTGCAAGGCTGGGACCAGGGGTCTAGTGTTTTGCCTGTTGTAGAAGAGATTCGCAATACATTTTTGACCTGGTCTCAGAAAGGGAAACACCAGGAAAAGTCCATAGTATTTACCCAGATGACTAATCTAACCTCGTTTTCTTTCTGTCATAGATTCCCAAGATTTCTCGTCCCTGCAAGGCCCCAGGAAACCTCCCTCTCCCAGTGGGTAGTTATTCAGGTTATGCTAACTTTTTATAACCTCACAGTTCCAGCAGCTTCTTGCAACTCTCACAAAGACACTAGCAGCAGCCATCCGACCTCTCTTTTCACTTTCACACAGAACAAAACAAAGCACATTGATAGTGTCCCTTGTTCTCTCTCTATGGTCATTGACAAAAGATGAAGCTGTGATGGCCAAGAATCCCAGCACCCTTCCAGCCAGGCCTCTTGCCCTACACACATGTCAAATTCCTTTGATCTGCAGCTGCAGCTGCTATTTCCAGAGCCGGGCACTGTGCTAAGGAATTCTTGTTCAGCCCAGTACGGTCCCCCTCAGAGCATGTCCTTCCAGCTCTGGCCCACCGGGCTGGCTCCACAGTTTCTGTGGCTTCTTGGCCTCCCTGCTGCCCCAGCTCCGCGTGGGGCTGGGCTGCGCTGCCCTTCCCAGCACTCAGTCTTCCTCTCTGCCTGTGGCTGCTGCTGTGTGCGGTGCAGCACAAAGCAACGAGAATTAGCACCTCTTTTGCTCTTCCTTGCTTTTCATCTCTCTGAGGGTGAGTTAAACTAGCACAGGTAAAAAATGTGAGTTTTGTTTTACAAGCACTTTTCTGGTATATACAATTTCTGTCTCCCAAGCGACCTCATTGTACGAAGTAAAATTCTTAAAACAACAACAAAGGGAACAACAGGGTTCAATTTTATTAATCCCCTGAAAGTACATAATAAAAAATGAGGAACAGATGACCTTTGTCACCTGAAGCAAGAATAATTTCAATGGCTCAGATGACTCCCTCATCCTGGATCCTGGTTGGATCCCAAGGGATTAGAAACCCCAAAGCTGTATAAATGGCACAGCATTTGGAAGTGAGAGAAAGGAGACTAATTTTATCCACAATGTGCATTTGGAAGACCTTAAGCCACTTTGTTTCTCTGATGATAAGAAGTCTGCTGCTGCAGAAACCCTCCTGCAAGAGAAAAACTACTTGAAAAACTATCCCTTTAAGGTACAATTGATTTAGCCATAAATAAATCCTGGAGGGAACATTTTGCTCTTTGCCAGGATGGCCGGCATGCACCAAATGCATGTTCTTTCACACAGTGATATTTGATAGGACCCAGCATTGGCTGGAAAATGTGATTTGCTCAGCGAAGCATGCCCATCCCTTCCCTGATTACTGCTGCTCCCTTCACAAATGCACCAGCTCCTCACCACTCCACATCCATCAGGGTTTATCTAGCACTGATAGCAAATATCTATCAGATTGGCGATGGTTTTTATTATGAAGAGAAAACACAGGTCAAATGGCCATGTCGGTTCAATTATAGAAATTATGTCTTTCCTCCAGGTAATTCCTAATTGAGTAATCAGAAACCTTGCAAGGCTCACTGAGACTTTCCTGGATACCAATGATGCATTACTTTTGTTCAGCGAACCTTTTTCCCTGGTATTTCTGCTACCGGGAGAAGGTTAATCTGTGTCAGTGAGGTATCAACTGCAAGGACGTTTGTGCTCATCAGCATTACCACTTCTGGTGAGTCTAGTTTTCTCTAAGAGCTCTAAAATGAAGAGTCTCCAGGTTTTTTATAAACACCAAACTGCACTATTTCCAGTCTGCTACTGTCCTTTTAATTCTTGCACTTTTTTTAGGTTCCAATTAAGGTGTAAAAGGGCAGGACTCTTCTTTGCTTCCCAGAGGGGAGTGCAGTCTGGTTCCTTCAAACAGAAAGCAGGAGAAAACAGTTATTTCTGTAGGTGCAAAGTTAAGCTTGGCTATCATCTAAATGCATGTTGAACACAATTCTGTGTTGCTCAGTCACAGAAAACAATATAGTAACAAAGCCCTGGTGAAATGAGAATAATAAATAATGGTCAGTGGGAGAGGGTATCTGTTTTTGAAAAAGAAGAGAGATAAAAAGATCCAAACTGTAGCTGGGCATGTAGGAGGATGAGGTAGGAGGGTCTCAAGTTCAAACCCAGACTGGGCAACTTAGCCTGACCCTGTATCAAAATCAAAAATAAAAAGGAGGAGGATGAAGGAGGAGAAACAAAGGGTGATATAAATTGCCCCCTTATAATGATTAGACATGAAGTGTATTGTGTAGACAATTGCCATTATTATCTTCTGGTAGGTAATATAATTAGAAGTGACTGAACAGCAAAGGACCCGAACTAAATCCCTAGATATAAACTCTACCATCTGCACTCTTCAGCCACGAGGGCCACTTTCGGCAATTTTCTCTACTTTAAAAGTTTCTTCAAGTGTCAAAACAAATAGGTGGTGGATTTGTTAACCAGGACTTTTGTAACAAAGGACCAGAGCCGGGTGGTACACGGCTCAAAGGTACAGTCTCACATTCTGGAAGGCAGCAGCCTGAAGCCCAGCTGGCAGCAGGCCTGGTTCCTTCTGTGGCTGTGAGAGTAAGATCACTTCCGGGCCCTGCTTCTTGGCATGTAAATGGCTATGCTCCCCCTGTGTCGGCTCACACATCTTCCCTCCTTGGGAGTCTGTCAGTCTGTTCAAATTCGCCCTGTTCTATAAAGAGAATAGTCCTACTGGGCAAGGGTTCACCCTAATTATGTCTTAGCTAATTACATCTATAACCACCTTGTTTCCAAATTACTGTCCCCTGGGGCTTAGGACTTCAGCATCAGAATTTTGAGGGGACACAGGTCAGTATATAACACTTGGATAAAATTGGTAAGTTCTCCCTCCGCTCCAAAATTATATGGGTTTTTCTCTTAATCATTTAGAAAAGACAACTCAAAAATCATTTTGAAGGCAAAAATGAGGAATGGATTTGAACAAACTCTACTGATTACATGGAATGATGAAATTATCCACCTAATGCCTCAACTCTTTTTTATTCCCTTTAAAGAGAGACAGAGGTATAGGCAGGTTCGCTGTCCGGCCTGTTGGCGCTACCCCTTCTGGGTGACTCGGGAGCCGTTTGGACATGAGGCTGTAGTGCTGGCCTTTCTTTGCCACCCTGTATCCGCAGTCACAGCCTATCAATGGCTGCGCTGAAAGAGCAGACACTTCATTTTCTTTTACATACTTTTTTAAACTAACCTTGAATCACTTTCCTAGATGCTTTTTTTTTATTGCGTGTACATTTTTTCCTGAATCCAGCAATTCGAAAGCAAATTTGCAAAGCACACTGTAGATATTGCAGCAAAGTGCTTGACTCAAGGCTCGATGGCAGCGGAAGCTTTTATAACATTCATACATTACGCTGGGCATGTGTGAAATATCATATATCCATACACACAAAGGGCAAAAAAAAAATTTGGTGAATATTTGAGATATTTTCAAGCTTATTACATTGGGGTTGGGAACTTATCTCAGTGGTTAGAGCACTTGCCAAGTAAGTGCAAGGCCCTGAGTTCAATCCCCAGCACCAAAAAAAGTTATTATTAAAGCTTATTACATTGAAAGACACATGCCAAGAATGGTGGGATAAGTGCGTCAGAAGGAGGGGGAGTATTTTGAGTATGTTTAGGGGGACTGATGGCAATGTTTTTTTCACCATAATAAATTTTTTACTTAATTTTTTTAAATCACATTTCATACATTTAAACACCAAGTATTCTTAGTCAGCTGGAGGATTTGCCTGCTGGCCACGGGCACTGGTGAGGAGGCTGTTAGAATTAACTTAAAACTGACCTTTGGTTCTCAGTTCAAACCAAAAATATACCTGTCCTAAAGGTGTTGATGCATCTTATTTTAAGAGAGATCTTGGGCACTATTCAAAGGATTTCTTTCTAAATGGAATTTGATAGTGTACCTGAGTCTCTCAAGAGAAACAAGGTCCTTTATGTAGTCTGAGCAAAGACCCCAAATCTTCACTCTATTCATTTTGTTCGCCGTCTAGAGCAAAGAGGCTCTGAGGATAGAAATGATGAACACAGCTAAAGGTAGTTTGAATGCTCAATTTTCCTTAGCTTTGGGAGATCACTTTTACTCCATCAGATAGAAAAGTTACATTGACCCAGTAAAAATCGGACAGTCATTTTATTTTTTGGATGAGAAATGGAGCACAGAGACATCTCATTACAGCGGGGTCCTGGACTCATTCTTAACCTCAGCTCCCTCATTGGTTTCTCCGGAGGCAGGGAGATCTGGGCTGCTCCCGAGAACAAGCCTGATTGACGGCACCTGCCTCTCCTTCCCAGGGAAAATCCTTCACGTCGTCCTCCATGGCGCCTGGTCTGAGGATGGCTACTACAGAGGTGCACCTTGTGCTCTCTGAGAAAGACAGTTTGTGGTCTTGATGAATGAGACGCCAACTTTCAAATCTCCAGGTACTGCTATTTTGGAGCAAAACAGATTGATAAGTAAATCTTTTAGGGGAGAGAAAAACTAACAAATACGAAAGATGATTGTATCATGTTCCCCTCGTGAATAAAGGACTATTCCTATGTGAATCTTATCCTGAAAACCTCATTTAAAATAATAATGTGTTCACACTTGGCGTGCTTAGTGCTAAGCCCTATAAATGCTGAGGACAGATAGGTTAAAAGTGGAAAGAAAATAAGTGCTAATAGTTAATCCAGTCATTTATGAAATCATTTGAAAGGAGGATATGAGGGTTAAACGTAACTGTCAGCTTAACCGGTGTAGGAGCCCCCAGGGGATTAGTGAGCACACTTTTAGGTGTGACTCAGTGGGTTTCGAGAGTGTGACCTGTGGTCCTACAGCTAGTCCCTCGCCGCCTTTTCCTCTGTGTCGCTTTCCCCCCCCGCTGTGCTTCCTGGCTGTCAAGAACCAAGCATCTGGCCTCTGCCATGTCCTTCTACGCCGATGTTTGCCATAGATCCAGCCAGCCATGGACTGAAGCCTCGGAAGCCATGAGCTAAATTACCTCCCTTCTTTTAAATTGGAGTCTTGGAAAGTTTGTCCCAGTTACAGAAAAGCTAATACAAAGGTGAATTTATTTTTTACTTCACCCATCTAAAACTCTGCAGAGGTGATGTTTCAGGTATTCTTCAAACACTGAAAAAATTAGTAAAGAAACGTACTGGATTATCACTTTAGCTTATGAAATAATAAACACCTATGAAGTATTAAATACTTTAAAAAAAACTTTAGCACCAGGCAGGGTGGCACATGCCTGCAATCCCAGCACTTGGGAGGCGGAGGCAGGAGGACTGCTGTGATTTCATGGGCAGCATGAATGACGTAGTGAGACATAGTGAGACACTGTTGCAAAAAAATAAATAAATAAAATAAATAAAAAGACTTCAGTGATTCTCTAATCCTACTCTGTCATTTTATAAGTAAATGAGACTTGAATAATTTATATTTTTAAATTTAAGCAAAACACGAATATACAAAAGTGTTCAGTAAAATGAATTGTAAAATTTTAACATCTGAGATAAATTTTAAATTGAAAGAAATAAGAGATTTCATTTTCAAATCAAGCACATTATTGTTTAAATGAGTATTTTGTTTAAAAATGAGAAATAGGAATCAGGATAGCGTTTACTTTGGCAAAGAAACAGTAATGATTTAAAAGAATGCCAGTAATCTGATTATTAGAGGTAATATTTATAATTTTAAAAGTTTTGAACAAATGAGTTTATACGTCCTTTTTTGTTTGGATTCTTTCACTCAATAATATATCTGTATCACTTATTGTTGCATTCGGCAATATTTTATTTTCATTTTATGTAGTATTCTCTTCTAGAATTTCTTTACTTTTTATTTATTTATGTACTTCAGATTTGACCAATGCTATTTTTCTACTCGTGACTATTCAAAAATTTCAAAATGGAAAATATAAATTATTGTGCATCTATTTTTAACCTTCTGTTTTTATTTCTATTTTTCATATGACTAGGACTGGAAATTTTGATTTGTGGGGCAAACATATACACAGTTTAGTAGAAAGGCCAATTTTCCACCATTAATGTATTAGAGCTCTACTTGCTCTAGTTCTTCAATAGACTTCGGGAATGAGATAAAGCCACATTTTAGTCTCTTATGCATTAATTAGTCATAGATTGAACACTAATTATCTAAGCTTCCATTTTAAGGAGTAAGAAAATTAAAATACATATTAATACCAAAGAAAAGGGAATGAAGAAAATGAAAAATAAAAGGAGAAAGTTTTGAAAGAGAAAATCAAAACGTAGTGGAGGAAATTAACACAGTAAGAATTTCACAAGACCAATCAGGGAAAAGGAGAGAACGCTCAACATCAGGAACGAAAAGAGGCACCTCATGCAGATCCTTATTTATTAAAAAGATAATGAAATTAACTTGATATCGATGCACTTAAAATTGTCCATAAAATGTAAACGGTTTTAGAAAAACAGAATTTATCAGAGTAGATACAAAGGAAATAGAAAATTTGAAGATTCTTATATCCACTATCTACCTATTACTAATACCCAGAATTTTAAAATACCACATCAACACTTTTTTTCCTTCTCTGTGAAGCTTTAATGTCTCTCCTTTTTACATCTACTATTTATCTGTCTTTATTTCTTTATTTCTTTCCTTCTTTCTTTTTCTTTTGTCATCTATCATTAATATTGTGCCTGGGTGAAATGTCCTAAATTAAACTCTTTTTGTCTCAAATCAAATTAAATGCAACATGTTCAAAGATGTTCAAATGTTACAGAAATTATTCTTAAGAATTTCTCTCACTCTAGAAATTACGTGTTATGCTTCAATACCAGGACCTCTCCAAAGTAATTTTATAGTAAATATTTTATTTTCAAAATTATAATGTAATAAAGACAAGTCTACAGGGATTCCACATGCATTATTTATATGGAAAATAGGCTAGTTCTACGTATTTTATGATTTTTTTTGATAAAAAATTCTCTACCTTCAGCAAATTTTGGATTTCTAAGCTGATATCTTAAAAATACAGATTGTTCAAAAATTATATTTCACAAAGATTTTCCTAGGTCTCCCTGAGGGCATTAGACAAATATTGGATTACATGCCACCACATCTCAAATCTTCCGTAAATTCCAATATGATCACCCTAAGAGTCAAGTGGTAGCATTAAGCACCTAAAGTCTGTGTTATTTTTCTACATTCCTCTTTGTTTTTTGAAAGGACCTATTTCTATAAGTAAATGTACTACATGCATCTGTTTTATTCAATGTGGCATAAGAGAGATCATTAACTAAAAATGATAAAACTTCATAAATATGAGCACTGGCCACATAAATTCATAGACCAATAATTTTTTGCCATTCTCCTGATCCTTGAAAACTACATCTACAGACAAATTAGTCTTTCACTCTATTCACGACATATGCATAATTTCTGGTGTCCGTAAACATCAGTAGAACTGTTCCAATGCTCAATCAAGGATTGTAATTGGGGGATGGTGCTAAAATATGCAAATAGAATCTGTGATTTTTGTATCAATCTGCAAATAATTTTTATGTACAGAGGCTGTCAAATATGCATATACTTAGGGTGAAAGCACACATATATTAACTTGTTAATTACTGATGAGACGTATCAAAATCAGAGTCCAAAAATAATACAGATAATTTCTTTAGAAAAATTAGCTCTTTCGCGTGCTTATGGGGATGAAGTCAATGACAATCTCTATGGCACTGAACAAAAGTTCAGTATTAGTTTCCAAATGATCACTTTGTTATTTTTTCTCTCTCAAGAAAAATCTCTAGGAATTACAGTATCATTTTTCATATACCCTGTGAGCAGCCACAACTTTTCTTTGCGGTAGCCGTAATTTCATTTCCTGACACTCTTAACATAATCTTGGCAGGAGTGACGTCTTCCAGGTGCACCTGCAGAGAGCAGATGGCTTTCTGCTCCTCAGCTTGGGGGCAGGTCTCAGCTCTCAGCACGCTGTCCCCCTTCCTGGGGGCAGAGCACCAGGTGTTTCACAGGCTCTGCTAGTGTTCCACACACACCTCATGGTCTTTTGCTTCTAAACTTACACAAAACTCTTCCTTCTTTGTTTTGTATTGCTAACATTTGCTTATTCTTCTTCAGATTAATTATGGGACTCTATAAAATGTTGGTGATCAGGATGACTCAAAGAATATAAAGCTGCTGGAATGGGAATGGAGAAATTGCCACCATTTTATGCCATAGCTGAGAGGATTAGGGACAAGTTTTAAAAGAAAAAGTACTTCACCATGTCAATTCTTCTTTTTCTCAACACTCTTCCTACAGGCTGAGTTCACACAAAGTAATAACATCACTGCTAGATAAATTGAAGAAGTATATCTCCAAAAAGTAGAGCTGTATTTTGTTAGCTAACTTTAGAAAAATAATAACTTCCCTTTAACAGATACGAGAATTAAAATGGTATGTCGCTATGTACCACAAATTACCAACTGTAAAAATAATCGTACCCAACCCTGTTATGTACTCATGCATGGCTAGGAGTAGCTTTAAGTTAGTGTAACTATTTTATAGATCAAAAAATACATTTCAAAAAATTTAATGTTTCTACTACTTTTCCAGATATGAAAATTATAATGATGTATCATTTAAAAAATAGGCAGCAAAAAGGCTATTACCAAGCAGGCACTAAAGAATTTCAGTGCAAGTTCATTATATTAACATTAAATTAGAAAAATTAACGTCTGTATATCCAATAAGAGAATAATTAAATCCCTTGCAGGTCACCGATTTTATAGAATATAATACTATGAAAATAATTCATTAGCATAATATAGCAACATGGAAAATTATTCAACAAAATACAGGTAAATAAAAAACACTTCAGGTTAGTAGAGAAATGTGAGTCTAATTTTTTCTATTTCTTTTATTCCAATACTACCTAGTGTTTTGAATTTCTTTCTTTCTTTTTTTTTTTTTTTTTTTTTTTTTTTT